>VMDO01001953.1:136873-163312 GCA_007922755.1 Pedetes capensis
CCCAGGAATTTATTGGGTTTCCTTGCAGGAATATGCTGGACTCATGAATAGTCTTTTTTTTTTTTTTTTTTTTTTTTTGCGATACTGGGGGTTGAACCCAGGGCCTTGTGCTTGCATGCTTTTGCAAGTGCTGGACCACTGAGCTGCATGCACCCCCAGCCCATTTTTTTACTTTTTGAAACAGGGTCTCACTAAGTTACACAGACTGCCTCTGGTCTCGAACTTGCGATCCTCCTGCCTCTGCCTCCCGAGCCGCTGGGATTACAGGTGTGCACCACCACGCCTGGCTCACTCATGAATAGTCTTTCTGTATAGCTCTACCAGGGAAAGAAGCCCTCCTGAGAAGCTCCCACCAAGATGTCTCTCGCTGCATCGTAGTCAAATTCTCACCTCAGCCAGTGCTTCGTTTGTTCTGTAACCTAGCATCCCATGCAGCAGGGGCAGGAGAAGCCAGTGGTTGGCACCCAAGAGGAGGGTCTTGTGGGGTCCCATGAGGGTCTTGTGACCCTCCTTCCCACCTCCCTCCAAGAGGGGATGGTGATAGCTCCATTGCCATTCTCATAAGCTTAGCTGTGTTGTGGAGTCTTGCTACTTTTGTTGCCATGGATATGGGATCGTGGTCACCCAAGGCCACTCCAGGGGTTCTGTATCAAAATGGCCAAGATGGTGGTCATCATGTCAGGCCCATCTCCAGCCCAGAGAAACAAGCTTCTGTACAGGGGGAAGCCACGCCCTCCTGGTGCCTTCACTCCTGCCCCAGGACGCTGACTGCAGGGCACTGGCTCTGGTCTGACCTGATTTGACATGGATGCTGTCCATTTTTCTTTCTAGGAGGGTCTGACGTGAGAGGGTGAGGGAAAGCCACCTATGTCTTTCTTGATGCTGGAGCCTAGCTGGTGTTCTCACCCTGGAGCTGTCTTTATCAACAGGTGGAAAGCACATTTACACAAAGAAAGAGCCTTAGCAGGGGCTACTGTATCCTGAATAGACCTGCTCAGCTCCCCTTCTTAACACAGAGCAGGCTGCAGGCCCAAAATGCTCAGCAGACACCAGTACTCAGGAAGACATCAGTGAAATGCTGTGGCCTTCACCGTATTTTAATGGTTTCTTCCCATTTCTGTAGTTGATATTCACCTGCGGTGTTTACCAGCCTCCAGTGAGTATTTTAGAGTATTAAGCAAGGTCATATCAGTCACTGCTTAAGCGCCCCCCAGCAGCTGCCCAGCACACTTAGAATAAAATCTGAATGTTTCCCGTGGTCCCAAAGCCCTTCATAATCAGACCTCTGATGATCTCTCATTCTTCTTTTTCCATCACTCCACCTTTCTTCATGCACGCCTCCTTGATGGTCCTCCAACCTGCCAAACTCAGTCTCACCTCAGAGCCTTTGCGCATGCTGTGTTAGCTTCCTGGAATGCTCCTCCCAGAGCTTTTCATGGTTTACTGCAGCCCTTCATACCGGCCCTTACTCAGATGCCACAATCTCAAAGAGGCTTTCTCTGACTACGCTTTCTACTCCTGTTAAAATGTATGCAAACATCCGTATCTGACCCCTATCCCATCCCTCCTTAGTCTTTTAATTCTTCTCTATCTCAGCACTGACCTCTCACCTATGTATCAGCCATCTATCTATTTTTCCTTCCCTTCTTCCCTCCTCCTTTCTCTTTTTCCTTTCTTCTTTTATTCCTTCTCTCCTTCCCTCCCTTCCTCTTATCTGTTCATCTCTCCTTCTTTGTTCCCTCTCTCTCATCTCCTCTGTTTTTCTTATTTCTAATGTATATCTCCCACCAGAAAGTCAGCTCTATGAGGACAAGGACTTTTATCCACATCTATGCCCCCAGGGTGTAGAACAAGTACTTGACACATCACACACACTAAATAAGCGTTTGAGGGGAAATACAAATTAATATAGCTTACATATACTTATTTTCAAAATAACTTATTTTAAAATACATTTCTGTGTGTGGAAGAGCAAATTGATGTGAAGAAGAACAATCTATAAGCAGTCAATGTATAATCTGGCAAATAACAGGAGTTCTGGGTGTGAGACAGGAGCTTGGGGACCTCCTTCCAGAAGTGATTCAGGGACTCTTTAGGAGATGGGAGTGTGTTAGCTTGTGTGGTGCTTTGGCACAATACCTGATAGAAACAAACTTATAGGAAGAATGATTTATTGGGGCTCAGAGTTTAAAGAATTTCAGTCCACAGAGGCATGGCAGGCATGGCAGCAGGGCAAGTGGCAAGATCTGGGGCAGAGGACCTCACATCATGATGGATCCGGAGTGGAAAGACCTACCAGAATTGGGGGCCTGCATAAACTCTCCAAAGGCCCACCCCCATCTCCACAAAGCTGGGTCTCCTCTCTCAAAGTTCCATAGCTTCCCAGGACAACACCACCATTTGGGGACCAAACTTGGAAACACAGGACCTTTGGAGGATGTTTTAGACTCAAACCATAACAGTCCACCTCTGGCCCAAAGTTTCATGGCCATCTCAAAATGCAAAATGCAATTAGTCCAATTTCATGAGTCCCCAAAGTCTTAACAGCCTCTATCTTGTTCAAAAATCCAACACACAAAATCTCCACTGAGACTCAAGGAAAACTTAACTGTGAGCCTCTGCAAAACAGAAAGCATGTCACATACCTCTAACGTACAATAGCACAGAGTAAGCATTCCCATTCCAAAAGGGAGGAACAGGGGCACACGAAGGAAAGATCAGTCCAAAGCAAGAGCAAGATACAGCAGCGCACATAAACCCTGTAGCTCCATGTCTGGCATCTGGCATATGTGATGGAATCATCTGGCCTCAAACAGGCTTGGGCAGCTCCACCCTGTGGCCTTCCCATTTGCAGCACACAGCCTTGTTGGGCTGGCTCCGCTTGCTGCTACCAGGTTTTCATGGCAGATGTTTTATCTTTGTTGGCATCTCCAACATCCTGGGGTCTCCACTGCAGCCTAGGCTTCACCTTTACAGCTTCATGAAGCAGAGCTTCAGGAGCTCTCCACATGGAATATGACCCTGGTACACACTGCCTGACCTTGTAGGCTCTTATCTGGAACTTTGGTGGCAGCCTCCATGACCTCTTAAATCTTGTACTCTGCATAACCAGGAACAAGGGGACAATGCCAAGGTCTACTTCAGCTCAAGCAATAGCTGGATCCCTTTTGTCCCCAACTCCACGAGCAGTCTCTGTGGGCCTAGGCCTGGAAACCACTTTCCCAGGCTACCCTTTTCAAGCAGGAGGCCCAGGAGGCACTCACTTTTCAGACACTCTCTTGTCAAAGGAAAATATCGAAGCCGCAATGCTGACATGAGAAATGAAGAGTCAGAGAAACCAAGAATGTCGGTGAGCAATTGCAAAAGCTACTGAAGCTCTCTCAAGCCCCAGCTTACATCTTGATTTTTATTCTTAATCATCAACGAATCACATCAAGCATATAGCAAGTACATGAACTTTTCTTGATCCGTTCCCAAGACTACAGATCAAACACATATTCTTGTAAGTGAAAAACAACAACAATCTGGCTCCAGGATACCAGGACCACAAGAAGTGTCTTAAGACCACATTGTATTGCACGCACCACTAAACCTTCACAATAGAAGCCAGCAAGGGGCACAGCGACCAGGTGGGCAATTATGCCTCTCCCTATATCCAGGCAGACATCTTGGCCTCTCTGAGAAGCCTTGCCTCTCCTGATGGCCTATCCACGACTGTGCCTTAGATTGTTCCTCTCCTTGTGGAATCTTACCCGTCTCTGGCTAGCCAGTCATCCTGAGGGCAAAATAGGGTGAAGGGAGGTGGACTCACTGTGATATACTTGGCGGTGCACCACCTTGGGACAACAAGTATTTCAAACTGGGTTTGTGATTTTATAGCTGGGGTCTTTGATGGGAGGAGTCTGGCCAATTCTTTCTTTGCTTCCTGGGCAGGCTGGAGACAGAATTGACCAACTGATGGGGCCACAAGCACAGATAGAAGCAGAAGCGTGCTGGTAAGTTTCTCACTGCTCTCCAGGGAACAACCATGTTTGTGTGTTTGTGTGCATGTGTGTGAATTTTACTGAGATAAAAGATGTGTTTGTGGGACATGATTTAACATAATAAAATTTTTTGTTGTTGTTGTAGTACGGGGGGTTGAACCCAGGGCCTTGCACCTATCTTGCAAGTGCTCTACCACTGAACTGCACCCCAGCCCCATTTTTAGGGTATAAGTTACACAAGCTGTCTCTGGCTTCAAACATGTGATCCTTCTGCCTCCGCCTCCTGAATTGCTGGGATTATAGGCATGAGCCGCTGTACTTGGCACATAATAAACACTTTAATACTCTTTATTGTAACTATTCTCTATGTAAATTCCACATAGCCAATTAATTCTTATAGACTCCATTTATTGATATTTTGTCAAACTCTTATACCCAAAGCCACCTATTGGCAGAATTAGACGAGGAATGAAAATACCTGATAATTACATGGTTCAGCAAAGACGTTGTTCACATAACTGAAGAATGAATGTGGGGCTGGCATGAACGCTGGTGGAAATTTTTGTTGACATTAATGATTGAGGCAAAAGTAAAACAACAAAGACATACTTCAAAATCTTTTATCAATGACGTGAACACGAGCTTGTCGAATTGTATCATGGTGTAGGAATATTCCCTCGATTTTTGGTGCTATTCACAATACATCAGCTACAAACAGGAGCCACTTTTAAGTTTAATTTGAATTACTAAACATTTGATTCAGTAGCTCTTAACTCTGGAAAATTGACAAACCAATAAATCAAAGACTGATTTGCAGTGCTCCCTAATCTCTGTGATCCAAATACACTCTCAAGGTCAGTTTAAGCAGCCAAAGAGAAGGCACTGAATGCAGAAACAAGAGGAACGGGCAGCGTCTCCCCTCTCCCCTCAATCAGATACACACAGTGTGAATAACTTCAAGAATACAGAGAAGGGTAAAATATTGAGGAGGTGATGAGTTGGTTTTCTGTTTGTGTTTTCAGATGTTTTTGAGACAGGGTCTCTCTATAGCGCCCAGGCAGGCCCAGAACTTGCAATCCTCCCACCTCAGCCTCCTGAATGCTGGCATTACAGGTGTTTACCACCATGCCTGGCTAGGAGGTAGTAAGTTTGGAGCATTAATTACCTTTAATTTTAAACATAATTTATTTAAATTATAAGCTCAAATAATATACTTTCAAATAATTGTTGTTGTTGTTAGGTGCCGTCGAGTCAGTATCCGACTCATAGCAACCCTCATAGGGTTTTCAATGGCAGACTGTTTTGAGATTGCCTTGGGAGTGGATTGCCAGGCCCTTCTCCCATAATAATAATAGCTAAGTTTAAAAAGCAGTTTGCAAAAATCCTGAAAATTTAATAATCAGCTCTTACAAGCAGGTACGAGCCAGCTCCAGCTTGCTGAGCAAGGGAAATATCTAGAAATAGGAGAGGAGAGGAGAGGGTAACTCCAGGCCTTGGAGACCATGTCAGCACCCATGCATAGGCCTGGATGACAAGCCATTGTCCATTGCCAGCCCTTTGAGTCTCCATGTGCTCTTCATGCTTCCAAGTATCCGTGAATCCTGTCTAGTCAGTCCTTTCCTTAAGTGACTTCCAGCTTAGCCACTTGCTCATCTCCATCTGCATGACCTCTTACAAAACCCCAAAGGAGGGACCTTGGGTAACAGGGTGAGCAGAAGTCCCACAGGCCCTGGCTAGCTGAATGGGATCCCCTGAATACTTTCCTGAGGGAGACAGGGGTATAATAATTATACCCTTAGGGGCATAGCTGTCCCCATTCTACAGATGAGGAAACTGAGGCTTGAGGGAGTTGTTACTCACCTAAAGCCAGTAGCAGCCAAAGTAGAGACCACACCTATGGAAGACATCCTGGTGTACAGCCTCTAAACCCCTGTCCTTCCTTCAAAGGCTCCTGTCCCACCCTGCAAACAGCTCCTGGCACTTGTCACATGCATAGTGACAACCCCTGGATTCTAGTATACACAACCCGGTAATCCATTTACCTTTCCTGCTAACTAAAGCTTCCATCCCTGAAGGCAATGACCAACAACTTGAGGACAGGCCTGTGTTGAGTACCTGTTGTGTTTGGGCTTTTGGAATTCTAGCCCAATGGAGTCAGAAGGGATCTTAAGAAGCCTGGTCTGGGCTTGCTACAGCAAGCACGGGGGAACGTGAGGCCCATGGTCATAGAGCAGTGGTGCTGGCAGAACCAGACCTGGAACTCAGGGCTCCTGCCACACAGAGTTGCAGGGGCATGATAAATATTCTGGGCACGAGAATCAGAGGGGGTGACCAAAACTGAGATCTATGAGCCAAAGCAGGAACTCCTTGCCAGGTGGAAAGAGAGCAGAGAGCATGGTATTCCCTGTTGGATTTAGTGTCGTTCCAGGAGACGCTTCCTTGCCAAGCTAAGGGCCCTGGAGACCATTCGAGAAGGCCCTTGGTGCAACAACTCTGTAAGATGCTCTTGTTATAAACACTGGGAACATGTGCACAGTCAAGGGGAAACTGAGATAGGAAGATGAATCCTCAGGGGTTCTCAGAGCCTTACACTCAAAGTGAAGAGTTTGGGGTTCTCAGACTTCCATCTCTCTCACCCCAGGTCAAAAGACCTCCTCTGGGACAGGGGTCACTCCGGAACGACCATCTGGAATGTGCACTCCAGGGCCCAGCAAGCAGGAGGCTGGGTTTAGTGTGCCAAAACCAATATTCTAGTATCTTCCAGGCAGGCAAACTTCTCAGGAGCCTGAAGAAACCTCGAGGCGGCTGTACTGGATGCCAGTGGAGTTCTGCCTGCGGCCAGAGCTCAGGGGGAACCTGTCAAAGAGAGGATGAGAGGGATAAGAGCGGGACAGGCCTGGGGCCTTCCCTGACGAGGTGGTCCTGGACCATCCTCTGGAGCCCCTTCCCAGCCCTCCTCGCTCTTGCCCTGCCCAACAGGCATTTCCACCTTCTCTCCCTGGACTACCCAACAGCACCTCCTGGGTCACCTTGTCTGCCCTTGCCCCATCACAGCCAGAGGGGCCTTTCTAGACAGAAAAGCCAGATCCCATTCTCCAGCCCTGCAAGGAGACCTTCCAGGGTTTGGTTCAATCCCCCAGCCTGCCTTTCCCATGTCATTCCCTCTGCTCCCTTCTGCTCATCACACACCAGCCACATTGGCCTCCTGTCACTCTCTTCAAAACACCCACTAGTTTCCACCTCAGGGCCTTTGCTCTCGCTGTTCCCTCGGCCCCAACACTCTCTCCCAGATCCTCAATGGTTGGCCTTTGCTCCTCACTCAGGCCTCAGTCAGTGGCTCAGGGAAGTCAGTCCTGAGCGTTCTTTCATTCACTTCACAGCTCTGTTTCCTGACCACCCGGGATGTGCCTGATGCTGCTATAGGTCTTGGGAATCCAGAGTGGATGCAATACAATGCCCAAATGTCACCAGGCTTGTGGAGAATTCATGACGCCTCTGTGCATGAACACACCCACAGTCCCCCTGCACCCTCACTAGAGGAACTGTGCCCACCCGAGATCCACTGTCCTCTTTCCAGGAGGTCAGTCTGCCTCCTTTTCTTCATGGTGAAGTGATCTGCATGCATTTACATGTTTTCTAGTGCCTCTCTCTCTTCCTTCCTTCCTTCCTTCTTCTCTTTCTCCTTCCTTCCCTCCTTCCTTCCTTCCTTCCTTCCTCTTTCTCCTTCCTTCCTTCCTTTCTTTCTCCTTCCTTCCTTCTTTTCCCTCCTTTTTTCTTTCTTTCTTTCTCTCTCTCTCTCTCTCTCTCTCTCTTTCTCTTTTTCTCTTTTTCTCCCCTTCTCCCTTATGTTAAAATGTCACTGTTTTCTACTTACAGAGACCATGTCTTCTCTTGTTCTGGGTCTATCCCTGGCTCCTAGCTGGCACTTGAAAATATTGCTACAAGCTGAATGAAGGGACTCCTGAGAAACTAGGATAAAACAGGGATTTGGAGAAGTTTTTTTTTTTTTTTTTTTTTTTTTTTGTGATTACATCACCCAAGGGGACCGAGGGGATCTTTTTGAATCCATGAGATGTTGGCCTCTACTTCCAACAAGCACATTCGAAGCACAAGGACACAAACAGCCCCCTACCAGAGGATGCTTTGCCTAGCCTCCATTCTCATTCTGTAGGGAACTATGTCTCTTCCATGCATGTGGTCTTATAGGGCGATCAATCAAGGAGCCTTGTCCTATCCTGGCTGAGCTGGAGGTTAGAGGGTGGGCACATAAACCAGGCTTAGCCAATCAGACTTTCTCCTGGGAATGTGAGTCTCAAATGGAGCAACATAGAATGGGAAACAGTTGGCCAAAAAGACTGACCCAGCAGTTCCTGCTGTCAAAATCCCTGGAGTGGCTCTGGTACCTGTGTTCCCTGAGGTCTAGTTTCTTGCTGTCTGTGGCTCTGACATCAGGAGCCCCCTGAACTGCAGAGACTGGGCAGGAAAGCACAGACTGACCTCTCTACTCTACCAATGCCCCTAGCTTGCTATCTTCCTCCAGTTGTGGCAGATCCCAGGATCCTCTGCGTAACTCTGAGCCCCCAGGTCAGCTAACCCTTCCCTAGCTGCACTCACATCCTGCCTTACCCCAAAGCTGGCCTCCACCTGCCCCTCTGCCTCCTTTGTTCTTTTTTTTTTTTTTTTTTTTTTTTTTTGCGGTATTAGGGGTTGAACCCAGGGCCTGGACCACTGAGCTGCACCCCCAGCCCATTTTGTAGATTTTATTATTTTCTGAGACAGGGTCTCGCTAAGTTACACTGACTGTCTCTGGTCTTGAACTTGTGATCCTCCTGCCTCGGCCTCCCCAGCCACTGGGATTACAGGCGTGCGCCACCACGCCCGGCTCCTCCTTTGTTCTTCATTCCACAGGATCAATCAGGAATCTTTTCCCAAGAAAAGCAGTATAGAAGAAATTCTAGGCAGCTGTTTTGTAACAGAAACCCTGATCTTGTGAAAATACAAGTAATATATTCTTACAAACTATTTATTTTACAAATTATTATCCCACTTTACACCCTCCCCATATTTCACATCCTAGGAGCTCTCTGTTCTCCCTCAAGCCTCCTTATTTCCCTCCACATGGCTGGACATGCCCAGACTTGTAGCATTTCTTTGTTCTAAATTCCTTGTCCTCTAAAAAAACCTAAGACCGCCTCCCCTTCCCACTATTAGCCAATTGAGTTTAGCCAAAATTGTGAGGTCAAAACCCTAATCAATTGGATGAGACCCAATCATAGAGACTACATTAGGAAATAAAAGACCAGACTGACTTCCTGCCTGTGTGCTTGTTTGCTGATTGGACTCTCAACTGGCACCCTCTTTGCAGAGAGAATTTGCCTTGCGGAGATAAAACTTAAAATCTTTAGTTCTACTGTGCCTTTATTATTGACATCAAGCATGTCTCCAACAGTTTTTAGCTGGGCACATAGCTTCCCAGATTAAAGGCCATCTTCCTTAACCTCCATGCATATAGGTGTGGCCACAAGCTATCCAAAGGGATGTGGGTCGACATGACCTTGAGGAATGCACCCTCCTCTTCCCCTTCCCTTTTCTCCTCCGGAGATGATATCCTAGGGCGCCATCTTGGACCACATAAAGGTGATGCTGAAGAGGTGGAAGAGCAGCAAGGCAGAAGGATCCTGAGACCCTGGATGACCCCATGGAGCACAGGCACAACCCCAGCCCTAGACCCCTTACATTGGGACCATTCTAAGCAGCCAAATCTAGCTCCTACTTAACACAGCTGGGCATTGAGGGGCCTGTAGAAGGTGTCATCCAAAAACTTGCTGTGTTCACAACTGTGGGCTGGGATGGACCAGGTTAGTGGAGCCTGGCAGGCAGGTGCAGGGAAGCTGGCTCCAACTCAGCATCAGAATGACTTTTATGTCTCTCAGGGCCTCTCAGAAATAGAACAGAACTGGGGACATGTGCCAAGGATGCATGCTGAGGTCCCTTCCAACATTCCATTCCACTCTTTTCTTCTTCTTCGAATTGCTTAAGATCCCATGATGCTGAGATCCAGAACTCCCCCTGTGATGCAAATACCTTAAGTGATCTTGCTCCTACCCGTCTTGCCAATCTGATCTTCCATTCTTCCCCCTTCCTTCCCTTTCTTCCAGTCATACTTGTTCCCTTGTTCCTTGCATAGGCCATATATACTCCTACCTCAGGACTTTTGCACATGCTCTTCTTTCTTCCTGGAACACTGCTCTCCTTATCTTTACATGGATGCCTTCCTTCTATTCCCTGACTGAATTTGCACCTCCTCAGAGAGGTCTTCCTTCCCTGACTACCCACTCTAATTTAGGCATAACCCCTGCCTCCTATGTCCTCCTCTCAGCCAATGTGGACCCTGGAAAAATATGCCCTGTTTCATTTTCTTTGAATTACATATTATCAGCTAAAATACTCCTGCTTATGCATTTGCCAGCTTGTTGATTTTCTGCCCTCCTCTCCCCCTTAGACGGAAGCCTCCTAAGAACAAGGACTTTGTCTTTCTTAATCTCGGCCACATTTCGTAAGGCCTCAAACACTGCCCTGGCACATTGTAAGGACTTAGTGAATATTCACTGAATGACTAGATTAAGGCCACTAATGTCTTGTGTGGAACTTGTAGAGGCCATAGTTACAATGCTTTGCTTCTCCAAGGCTCCATGAGTCTAAAAGTGAGGTTTTAAGATTCCACTACTCTGACCTCTGTGATTCTGAACTGAGTGATTTAAAATTCTCGGTGAGCCTGGCCTCAAAGTCAAACGAAAAGCCAGTGTGGGAAGAAGGAGCAGCTGAAGACAAACAGCTTGCGTAGGATGGCGGGGTAAGACTCCTGGCGCCAGGGAGGCAGAGAGATGGGGAGCGGGGAGGCCCACAAGTGGTGAAGGGAGAGGGTGAAGTCTGAGGCCCCGAGCCATTTGCCCCTTGTTCAAGGCAGCTCTTGCCCCAGATCCCACCTCTTACCAACTCTTCTGGAACTGCTGGTCTATCTCCGCCAGTGACTGGCCTTTTGTCTCAGGAACGAATAAGTAGATGAAGCCCAGGCTGAGGACAGCGGTCAGGCCATAGAGCAGGAAGGTCCAGGACAAGCCGATGGCATCTGGGGAGAGAAAGGCAGGAGTGTGGGCTGGGAGCTCGGGGTGTCTGGCGGTTTCTAGGCAGAGCACTGAATGTCAGCTCCCCACTGGCGAGTTTGCAGAATGGTCCCCAGGCCCTCGGTAAGGCCCTGAAAGTGGGACTCTGACTATCGCAGAGGCAGAGAGCGTGTGAGACATATGTTGAGGGGCAAGATCACTCGCTCCTGCCGTGCCTTACACATCGACTGTGCTCGGAATGGGACACCTGGGCTCAGGGGTGGAGGCTAATACAGCAGGGACGCAGCAGCCTTGGCAAAGCCTGGCTCCCAAATGCAGGCCCATGAGCACGGCACTGGGTAAAGGGAGCCCCAGGTACCTGGTGGGCCTGAGCAGGGAGGAGTGGGGCTCAGCACTGCCCTGCCTGCAGCAGGGTCCAGGACAGGATGAGCTCCCGTCCTTTGACATAAGTTGGCCCAAGAGGGAGAAGAGAGGCTGGGAAGGAGGCAGAGCGCAGGGTGTCTGGATGCCTTCCTCTCCTCTGGAGGCCAGGGCCTCACCTCCCAGCAGCCCCCCTCAGCTCTCCTGCAGTGGCCGCACTGTGCTGGGAGGCAGCAGGGCTGGGTTCTAGGTCCTGACACCCTCTGGACCCTCTGTGAAATGGGGCTGATAAGGACAGGGCGGATTCTAATCCTCTGTCCTTTCCTGCTCTCCCTGGTCTGGCTCATTCATCCCACACAGACAGCTATGACCCAAGGCTGAAGCAGCAGGGAGAACCCGGGCTTCCTGAGTCTGGGCTGGGAGGCCGCCACAGGGGGTGGCTTCCCTTCCAACCCTTCCCACAGCTGGCTGGGACTTCCACAAGAAAGCTCCCACCTCAGGGAGTGGGGAAAGTTGCGAAAGTAGCTGAGCCCCAGCAACCAGCCGTGGGTCTGCATCAAAGGAGCCCTGGGCATGAGAACAGCCACAGCGATTGACTCCAGGATGAGCATGTGATCTCTCTGAGCCAATGAGAGTTGGACCCCAGACTCGGACTGCAGCCAATGGGAAAGGTGCTGTCCTCCCAGGGCCACCAGGATGCGGAGGCCTGATGGCGGCCATCTTGGCACTGTGAAGCAGGTCTGACTGGGTTAGCAGCTGACCCGTGCCTGGTGGAGTTGAAAGGGAGTGAAGGATGGCCTACAATTGTGTTGGATCCTCAGGATATAAAGCCACCCACAATTCTCTTTTCAGTGATTTAAGACAAAATCTGTGCTGGGTGTGGTGGCACACACCTGTAATCCCTGCTACTCAGGAGGCAGAGGCAGGAGGAGTGCTAGTTCCAGGCCAGCCTGAGCTACATAAGGAGACCCTGTCTCAAGGGGGAAAAAATTAAAGAGTGTGAGAGAACTGAGTGATGGAATACGTGCCTAGTATATATGAAGCCCTGGGCTCAATTCTCATTACCTCATAAAAATTTCTGTGCTGCCAGGCACAGTGGCGCTCACCTGTAATCCCAGCAACTCGGGAGGTGGAGGCAGGAGGATCGCAAGTTCGAGGCCAGAGGCAGTCTGCATAATTTAGCAGGACCCTGTCTCAAAAAGTAAAAAAAAAAAAAAAAAGGTTTGGGGGTGCAGCTCAGTGGCACAACACTTGCAAAGCACGCAAGCGTGAGGCCCTGGGTTCAACTTCCAGTACTGCAAAAAATAACTAAAAACAAACAAACAAACAAAATTCTGTTTGTTTGTTTGAGTACTAGGGGTTGAATGCAGGGCCTTGTTCATGCTAGGCAAGTGCTCCACCAGTGAGCAGCACCCCTATCCCATTTTTAATTTTTTATCTTGAGAAAGGGTCTCACTAAATTGCACAGGCTGCTTCCGGCCTTGAACTCACGGTCCTCCTGCTTTTGCCTCGGGCTGCTGGGATGACAGGCGTGCCCCACCACACCTAACTCTAGCTATTGATTTTTGAATGAGCTCTGGTACGTTTGAAGTCCTAACCCCCAAAGGCTTAGAATGTGTGTCCTTAATTGGAAACTGGATCACTGCAGTGTACCTTATTCAGACCCCCTGCTTGGCTTGTCTGAACTTGTATCCTTAACCTGTCTCAACCTGTTTTCCTAACTCCCTGCTTAACTTTTCTTCTTAAAAAGAAGTTAAACAAAGGCCACAAGCTTAATGGATGTTCTTGCCTGTCCGCTTCGTGAAGGCCTGACATGCCCAATAACCATGGCACAATAACCAGGAACTGGAGAAACAGTTCACTCAGGTTCCTGCCACGAGGCCAGCCACGGACTGCTGAGCAGATACGAGACTCTGCTAATCGCCACCTCCTCCCTCTAGCCTTCGGGACTTTCCACCTGCTCCCTGTTCTCTCTAAAACCCAATAAAAGCTCTCCCTTTTCTCTCACCCAGGGTTGAGGCCAATGTTTATTGCCGGCCTGACACGCTCGCACCCAGGTGCAAATAAACTCTAGCTAATTAGCTTCCCATTTGGTCTCTAGGTCTGCTTTCAGTTGCCGCTATTGGGACTCTAAAAAGCACCCTAAAAGTAACTGATTAAGACGAGGTCATATGGCAGTGTGTGGGTCCTTGGGCCAATATGACCAATGTCCTGTAAGATGGCCATGTAGAGTCACGCACAGGGAGACCATCCTGTGGTGACAGAGGCGGAGACTAGAGTCACACAGCTGCAGCCAGAGGATGCCAAGGACACTGTCTACCAGCAGAAGCTGGGAAGCGAGGAAGCCTCTCTCCAGAGCCTCAGAGGAGAGCTGCCCTGCCAACCCCTGAGCCTCGGACTTCTAGATTACAGAGAAGACATGTCTGTCATTTCAAGTCACCAAGTCTGTAGCACTTGTGCAGCAGCCCCAAGAGACTAATGCAGCCTCCTCCCTCTGAACCCCAGCCTAACACTGCTGGACGACAGTCCTCTGGGTTCTGGAAATGTGAACAAAGTGAATCGTACTGGAAATGACAGGCCCTGGCGAGGGAGCGAGGACTTGGTTATTCTTGTGGCAACCTGGAAGGAAGGGACAGAGGAATGGAGAAATGCCCTAATTAGGACCTCCCTAAATGACACAGGCAGAAAGGTGTCACCTCGACCCAAACAAGATCTGGAGAGGAGATGCTGGGCTGCACTGGGTTTGGGGCCACTGATGACCCAGCAGGTCCGGGAGTTTTGGCTCTGTCTGGAGGAAGTTGCTGCTGGATCCAGAAGGAGCTGGGCGGTGGGCTTAGCCTGGAGGACTCACCGATGAGATCCAGGAAGGAGAGGCTGATGAGGAGATTGGTGGCCCAGTTGAAGCTGTTGCAGAAGGCGAAGGCTCTCCCGCGGATCTCCTCTGGGTAGATCTCACTGAGGACGAGCCAGGTCACTAGGACAGGAGAGTAGGAGGGCTCGTGGGTTGAGGCCGGGCCAGGGCCCAGCCCCCACAGGCCAAGCAGGCTGCCTCTCTTCTCACCGGGGTGAGTCCAGCTAAACATCAGGCTCCTTACATCAAAGTCTCCCAGCTGGGTCCCCTACCTCTGCAAGAATCTCTTTTAAGCCAGGCAAGGTGGTGTCCACCTGTTGCCCCAGCAGCTCAGGAGGCTGAGGCAGGAGGAGCCCAGGTTTGAGGCCAGAGGCAGCCTGTGTAACTTAGTGAGGCTCTGACTCAAAATAGAAAATAAAAATGGGCTGGGGGTGTAGCTCAGTGATAGAATGCTTGTAAAGTATGCGCTAGGCCCGGGGTTTAATACGCAAATACACACACACACACACCACACACACACACACACCCCTTTCAGTGGCCACAGTCTTGGTTTTTCCCAGGACTGAGGGGTTCCAAGGATACTGGACTTCAGGGCTGAGACTAGAATTGTCCTGAGCAAACTGGAATGGGTGGTTTTCACCCTATTCATTAAATTCTTTAGAAGTAAGCCATTTTGATTGACAGATTCAAGTTTTATCAGGCCTCCCAAGTTTTGAGAGGACCTTTAAAAAATGACAAATAGAGTTAGGCCCTGGCCCTATTAGGAGGGCCTGTAAGTAAGCAAGGAGCCCTAAAGCTTCAGGCCACCCACCTCCAGTGACCCCCTAGACCGATATGGCCTCACACGGGTGTTGTGTGGATAATTTGTCCAGACTGGGCATCGGCTGCCCTTGATGATGGCTACATTGGTACAAAACACCTGGCATGTCTCAGGAAGAGGGCCTTGGCCCTGTGACAATGGTGACAGAGTGGGCAGAAATACGGCAAGTTGGTTAGGTTTGTTGTAATGTATCAACATTCCCTCCTGAAGGGAGGGAGGGAGGGTTGCAAGACTCTCCACTGAGGAGGAGATGCAGATATAGATATAGATATAAATATGCCTGCAGCTGTACCACTGTGGAGTCCAATCCCATTAGATCTCAGAAGCTAAGCAGGGTCAGACCTAGTTGGTACTTGGATGGGAGACCACCTGGGAACACCAGGTGCTGTAGGCTTGGGAGACCGACCTGGCAACCCACTCCCCAAAAACAATCAGCCATTGAAAACTCTATGAATAGCAGAAAAGCACCAACACTACCATTTCGCTTGTTCTATGTAGGATCGTTATAAGTGGGACACTGACTCGATGGCACCTGACAACAACAATAGGTATAGATATTGATGATGATGTTAGGTGCTGTTGAGTCACATCCGACTCATAGCGACCCTATGTACAACAGATGAAACACTACCCAACACTGTGCCATGCCCGTCACTATTGTCAGTGCTTCTCTGTCATCCATAGAGTTTTCAATGGCTAGTTGTTTTGTGGGAGTGGGCTGCCAGGCCCTTCATTCATATATATATATATATATATGTGTGTGTGTGTGTGTGTGTGTGTGTGTGTGTGTGTGTGTGTGTGTATGTATGTGTATATATATATATATATATATATATATATATATATATATACATATACATATATATATATATGAGATGGACTGCAGTCATACCACCCTGGCATCTGATCCTGTCAGATCTCAGATGCTAAGCGGGGTTGGGCCTGGTTAGTCCTTGGGTGGGAGACTGCCTGGGAACACCAGGTGCTGTAGACCCCTAACACCACCACCACATGAGATAAAAGACAGTCTGGAGAGTAGAGGAGAGCAGACAAGGGGAAACTTGGTGGTCATTTAGCTGCCAGTGAGGCTGCCCGGGAGTCACACACTACTGAGGAAGCCACGTGAGAGGGAGAGAGGACAGCTTGTCTAGGGAAGCCCCACTGGGAAGGAATTCATGGTGGCGCAGGTTTGAGACATCTTAGTAGGACCTTCTTGGGAGGACGGATTTTCTCCCCTCAGTTAGCTGGATGTAGTGGATCTCTGTGAGCTACCGGCACCCCTTCTGTAAACTCCATAAACTCATGGCTCACAAAATTTAATGTGACATGTCCTTCGGCGTGTCTGCATTCCATTTGGCTTTCCCACAACAACTGGTCACTAAGAGGGGAGAAGGCCCCAGATTTACCTGCCAACAGCTCCTCCTACCTGGTCCAAATCCAAAGGAGAAGGCACTCACGAAGGCCATCATGCAGAGCAGCGCAGCCCAGCGCAGCACAGGGTGCTCTGGGCCAGGGCTCGGGGGTGGCCAAGGAGGGGCAGTGGCTTCTTGGGCTTCTGGCTGGGGCTTAGTTCTTTTGGTGGTTGACCAGACTGGCTGCCGTGGGTTCCCCCTGGTTCTCGGCACTGGAGGTGGAGACACGCCCTGGAGCAGGTTTGACCCTCCAGGGAGGTCTGTCTGCCAGGTGGCGTTGGACTCGGCCAGGCAGCTTGGGCCGGCGTCCATGCGCACTGCAAAGCTGACAAGGCCTATGCCAGTGACCGACAGGGCCATGAGGCCACAGCCAACAAGCAACAGGGCTCTCCGGCCTGCCCGGTCCACCAGCCCCATGGCGATCAGGGTGGCTGCCACCTTCACGGCACCCAGACCCACAGAGGCCAGTACTGCGGAGGACCCCCCGCGGAAGCCCACGGAGCGGAAGACGGTGGAGGCATAGCACAGCACGTTGGGCTGCCCCGTCAGCTGCTGGAAGAGCACCAGCCCAAGCCCCACGGCCGTCCGCCCTCGCATGTTATCCCGGGCCTTGAAGAGGTCCAGAAAAATGTACCGTGGCCGCCCCATGCCTAGCTTGGTGGCCTCGCCTCCCTGCAGCGGGATGAGGTCCTTGGGGGCTGCAGTCTTCTCTGCTCCCAATGGGAGGAAGAGGAGGCTGAGGGACTGCAGGAGAGCAGGTGCCACCGCCCAGCCGAACATGTGCCTCCAGCCCCAGGGGGCGCGGGCCAGGGCATAGTTGATGGCATAAGACAGCAGGATGCCGACGGTGACACCCACCTCGTAGAGGGACACCAGCACTCCCCGCTGCCTCGGTGCCACCAGCTCTGACACATAGATACAGCAGGCCATGGAGGAGAGTGAGATGGCAAAGCCAGCTGCCGAGCGTCCCAGGAGCAGCCAGGGCAGGGAGTCGGCGAGGCCCAGGCTCAGGCTGCCAGCCACCAGCAGGGCGTTGCTCCCAAGGATGGCTCGTCTCCGGCCATAGAGGTCGATGAGAAAGCCCCCAGCCAGGGAGGCGAGGAGCGCCCCCAGCAGCAGGCTGCCAACCAGGACTTCCTGCTCCAAGCAGCTCAGCCCAAAGGCCAGCTGCAGGGGCTGCAAGGCACCCGAGATGATGGCCAGTTCATAACCAAAGGTCAGGCCACCCAGCAAGGACACACAGGCACACAGGGGCAGGATAGGCGGGAACAGGCCTGGGAAAGACAAATGACAGAGCAGAGTTCAGAAAGGCACTTGCAAGAGCACCTATGCATCCAACCCTCCTCTGTCAGCCCCTCCAGCTACCTACTGTGCAACCAACCTCCCTTCCTTCCTTCCTTCCTTCCTTCCTTCCTTCCTTCCTTCCTTCCTTTTTTCCTTCCTTCCCTCCTTCTTTCCTTCCTTTCTTTCTTCCCTCGTTCCTTCCTTCCTCTCTCCCTTTTCCCATTCATCCACGCATTTACCCATCCATCCTTCCTTCCATCCATCCATCCAGCCAGCCATCCTTCCTTCTTTTTTTCTTTCCTTCACCTAGTCACCCATCCAACTATTAACCAACCCATTCATCCTTCCATCCATTTATCCATCTTAAATCCCTTTATCTATCCCTCCTCATATCCATCTGTCCATTTATCTACTCCTTGATTCACTCAGCCATCTGTTGATTTATTGATCTATCCATAAATCCATCCATCCATCCACCCATCTCTGTATTCCATCCCTTTATGTACCCACCCACAAACTCATCTTTCTACCCATGCTTCCAAATGTATTCAGTTGGCCTCTACCACGTGTCAGGCTGTGTTCTTGAGGCTGGCAATGCATTAGTGTTGTCAAGGACCTGACATCCTGGTAGGAGTAAGCCTGTGATATAACTTCAGGTCACAATAGGTATCATGAAATGATAAATCAGGGACGGGGGTTGCAAGTGATGGAGGACTACTCTTTTAAATAAAGCAGTTAGCTAACACTGCTTTGAGGAGGGGACATTTGAGAAGAGATCTGAATAAAGGGAGGGTGTAAGCCATGGGAAAATCCAGCAGAACAGACTAGACAGGGAAGACCCCGTGTGACAGCTTGAGGTAGGACGGGTTTCAGTATGTTGAACAACTCTGAGTATTATTATCTAGTACTTATCCATGCACGTACCTGAAAGCCAGACCCTGTTTTAAGAGCTTTATATTTTTTCTCTTTTAATTCTCACAACAACCTATAACATATTATTGGTATCATCTTCCAAGGTGCAGAGAAGTTAAAAACTTAAAGTTGCACAGTAAGGGGCAGAGCTGATGTGACAGAGTGAAGGCTTTTGATCACTGTGTTAATCAGCAAGGAGACAAGAGGGGCTGGACCGCAGCAAGAGAGGGAGAGTGGTGGGAGATGGGAGGTAGAAGTAATCAGGGGCCAGATCATGAGGGGCTTTGTCATCACCAGGACAATGAAGGATCTGTTCTAGGTGCATAGAAGGCTTTCATGGTTTGAACTGGAAGGGAGTAACCTGTTTTTAATTTTTAAAAGATTGACTTTGCTGTGCTAGGGGAATGAGGTGGGTGTAGCCCACCGGATGCCTGTTTGCCCTTTCTTTAAAGTAAGGACCTGATAAGGCTCCCAAGTCATTTTAATATACATAACAATGAAGGAAGGACAATGCCTTAGATATTGTTAGGTGCCATCGAGTTGAGTCCAACTCATAGTGACCCTCATAGGGTTTTCAATGGCTGACCGTTTCGGGATTGCCTTGGGAGTGGATTGCCAGGTCCTTCTCCCATTTTTGCAGTGCTGGGAATTGAACTCGGGACCTCAGAGACTGCAGAGCAGCGCTCTACCAACTGAGCTAAATCCCAGCCAAGTTCTCTACTTTGGCAACTAACTTGCTGTGTGAGTAGTGGAAACAGGGAGGGGACATAATGGGGGTGAGGAAGGCTGAATCCACCCTCCGCTGCTGTGCGTGCCTCCACCTCCTGAAAATGCCTTAGTCTTACTCCTGTGTCTAGAGACCTATGGCCCATCCCTTCATAATTCCTGAGGATTGTGCATCCAAAAAACAACTCAAGGTTTAGTGATCAACTATCCTGGGGTATTTTCCCCACGTTATTAACATTGGCTTCTATATCCATTAATTCCAGTTGCTCCTTGGGTTAATTTAGTTGTATTTTTCCTCACCTCTTCATTCAAAGGCCTACTTACTTTATTTTCAGGTTAAATTTTGTGATTTCTGATAAAAACTTATAATTAGCATCTGATTACCTCTTGGACCACACTACACACTGTCACAGTTATATGGACCTTTCATTCTCCTTTAATTCCAAATAGGTGCTCATGCTTGTTTTAGTTCTTCTTTATAATAAGTCATTTAGATGTGTGTTTTAAATTTCTACAGGCATAGTTTGGCATAGTGTGTGTGTGTGTGTGTGTGTGTGTGTGTGTATTTTGATGATGATATTTTGGGGAGGTTTTGTTTTGTTTTGTTGTTTTTACTTCTGTGAATGAAAAATGCATGGTAAAAAACAAACAACAACAATAACAACAACAAAAACTTATCTGCCAGGAACCCACGGGCTCAGCCTGGCTATTTGGCACATTCTCCTTAGTCCAAATCTGCAGGGAAGAGTGAGATGAAGTCAGCCTCTTCTTCCTCTTGTACGCTTAGCCCCAGCTCTCGAAAGGCATCTAGAGAGAAGAATCTAGAGGGAAGATTCTTCCAGTTTGGAAGTTTCTCTCAAAAAGACTCATGTGTTGGGAGGTGACTCCCAGCTGGTATTACTAATTTGAGAGGTTCTGGATATTTTAGGAGGTGGGACCTAGCTGGAAGAGGTAGGCACTGGGAGTGTTCCTTTGAAGATTATACCTGGTCCCCATCCCTTCCTTTCTGTCTTGTTGCTGTCCATCATGAATAAGCTTCTCAGGCACACAGTCCCACCACCATGATGTTCTGCCCAAATACCTGGAGCCAAGCAACTATGGACAGAATGCTCTGACAATGAGCCAAAATCAACCCTTCCTCCATTTAAGTTGTTCCCTCAGATATTTTTGTCACAGCTACACAAAAGTAACTAATACAGAAAATTGGTACCAGAAGTGGGGTTGTTATTAGACTTTTGCAACTGGTTTGCAGGAGGAATTTGGAAGATTTTGGAGCAGCAAGCTAGAGATGCCCTAGAATGCTGTAAACTCAGCTTAAGGGGTGATTCTGCTGGGAACTCTGGAGACCAGACCACCAATAGAAATGTAGACAGAGAAGGCCAGGCTCATGGGGTTTCAAATAGAGTAGCGTCAAAAGGACTCTACTGGGAATGGATGTTACATTTGGCAAAGAACTTGTCTCTATATTGTCTCTGCCTTCAAACTTTGTGGGAGGCTGAATTTAAAGGTGATGGACTAATTAATCTGGCAAAGGAAATTACAAAACAGACCAGCATTGTGGCTGTGGCATGGTTATTGCTGATTGCATTTAGCCAGGTTTACAGTTAGAATCAGGAACAAAAAACAGAGCAGAAAAACTTGAAAAGCTTGCAGTTTGGTCAGAAAAGCCCATATAAAGTTGGGCTAAGGAAGACATGGTTTCTGAAGAAATTAGCACCATTAAAAAGAAGCCAAGCACTCTGCTCTGGGACAATAGGAAAAATGCCTCTAAGGCGTCTCAGGAATTGGTCAGACCCCAACTCTGACAGCCTTACAGGTATAAATATGTAAACTCATTTAAAAAGCCTTTCCTTAGGAAAAGAGCACCCTCAGGATCTCCTGCTGGCACAAGGTCATTTAAGAAGTTGAGATTTATTTATTAAGTTAAGATTTAAGAGTTTATTTATTTATTTATTTATTTTTAAGTTAAGATTTAAGAGTTAAGATTTATTTTATAATGCTCACCCACCCTAGCACTCAGAAGCCACTGCACCCCTGATCTGAGGGAGCCTAGCTATAGCTTAAGCTGGTGACAGACTCTGGTGTCATTCACATGATGCTGGTTTTGCAGGCATGCAGAATGCAAGAGTTACAGGGTCAAAGGGGCTTCCACTGAAATTGCAAAGGAGGTGAAGGAGGCCAGGCAATATGGGTCAGTATTCCTGCAGGCAGCCCCGAGAAGGTGATGCATGAAGCTGTGAGGGCAAAGCCTAAGCTGCAATGGAAATTCCAGGAAGTTAGAGATGCCAGGAACATGGACCATCTGTGGAGGATAGCTGCAGGCATTGAGTGGAGCCAGCCCAATAGAGAGGCCATGTGGGCTGCAATCAGCAAAGCCATAGGGGTGGGGCATCCCAACCCACTGGAGCTCACATCAAGACACCACATGCCCTGTAGGCTGAACATGGATCTACAGGAGTTAAGTTTGCCCTGCTGGGTTTTGGTCTTGCTTTGGTCTGATCCTTCCTTGTTATTTTCCTATTCTTCCCTTATGGAATGGGAATGTTTATTCTGTGCCGTTGTATGTTAGATGTGTATAGCTTATTTTCTAGTTTTATAGGACTTCACAGCTGAGAGTGGCCTTGAGTTTCAGAGGAAACTTTGAACTTGTGCTTTTGAACAATGTTGGAATTGTTAAGACTATGGGGACTCAGGGAGATGGATTGAATGCATTTTGCATTATGAGATGGCCACAAGCTTCTTGGGGGCCAGAGGCAGAATGTTATGGTTTGGATATGAAGTTCTCCCCAAAAGGCTCATTTTTTGGGGGTGTGGGCTCCAGCTGGTGGGACTATTTTGGAAGAGTCTAGAAACTGGGAGGTGGGGCCTGGCTAGAGGAAGTGCGTGCCTTTGAAGGTCATACCTAGTCTCCAGTCCTTTCCTCAATCTCTGATTCCTTTCAGCCTCCCCCTCCACACATTCCCACTGCCTTGATTTCCTGCCTCCCATGGGCTGAGGATCAATGGAGATAAGAACTATGGACTGAAGTCTCTAACACCATGAGCCAAAATAAATAATTCCTCCCTTTAAGTTGTTTCTGCCAGGCATTCTGTCACAGTGCAAAGTCTGACTAATACACCAATTGAGAAGAAAGCACAGGATTGTTTGTCTGGGTTCCTCTTGAGGTAATAGGGAGTCCAGCCAGAGGCCAAGGCCAAGTTGACTCCCCACAGGCTCTTCTGGAAAACACAGTAGAGAAATGGGTTGTAGTGGTAAGAGGAGAACAACAAAAGTATAATAAAATAGTAATAATATCCTATTGGGCATGGCGAGAACCAAGAGGAGCCTGGAGATACAGGGGAAATGGCTTCTCTGTGCAGTCCTTGGCCCTTGTTCCCAAAATACATTTTATTGGGAGCTGGGTGTGGTGGCACATGTCTGTAATCCCAGCACTCAGGAGACTGAAGCAGGAGGAAGGTGAGTTTGAGGTCAGCCTAGGCTACATAGTGAGTCCTTGTCTCAAAAAACGAAACAAAACAAAAAGTAGTAACAGCCATTGTCATTTATGGAACAACTCCTCTGGGCAAAGGTTTTATGCACCTGCTGGTGATTCATCCTCAAAGTGACCCCAGGGGATACTGCTACATACACCCATTTTATAGATGGGGCAACTAAGGCTCAGTGTGTATTCTCAGCCAGGAAGCACCAAAGCACTCCCAAACCCATGTTGCAGCTCTGACCTTCAGCAAGGAGGGGCAACCAGAAATGGGGCAGGGGAGCAGAGATGCAGGGGTAGAGGTGCAGGGGAAAGAAAGCCCTTAGAGGAACCCCAAGTGGCAGAGCCCAGCTGTCCCAGGAGCCATAAAGGAGAGCCCCAAAGGTGCCGGAGCCATCAGAAAGACAGGGGAGGACATTGCCCTCCTTAAACTTTGTGACTCCTCCCACTGCCTTGAGTAAGTCCAAACTCCTTAGGGTGACAGCCAAGGGCCTCTGTGGGCTGGCCAACCTCCCCAGCCACTTCTACCCATCCTCCTGGCCCATCTCCCTCAGCCTCCCACTTTCCACATCTGTCCTCAGCACATCCCGCCCATGGCCATATTGCTGTATCTCCGAGCCTGTGGGTCCCCTGATTGTATTGCCCTGGTTCCCCAAAGACTGAGTACCTTTCTTCAGTCCCAACTCAATTGTCACCTCCCCAGGAGCCTCCATATTTGCATACCTGTTATTGGGCCTCCACAGCCCATCTTCTGTTGGGGAGGCACCCTTCCCTGATACCAACCCCATGACACGGGCAGTATTGTTACCCTTGTTTTACAGATGAAACCACCGAGGCACAGAGAGATAAAGACATGTGCCTGAGGTGACATAGTGTGTGAGTGACAGACTTGGGATCTGAACTCTGTGCAGTCTGAGTAATCAGCGTTGGGTGTGATTAAAAGACAAAACAAAACTGCACGTCAACTGGCCCCTTGCTCCGCGAGCGTGGAGAGCTGAGCACTTCACCTTCACTCTCTCCCATGATTCTCACAGCTGTGATCAGGGTATTTTACAGGGACCATGTGAAAGTCAGGAAGGTGACAAACTGTCCCAGGTTACGACAAGGTGGGAGCACTGGGGCTGGAACCCAGTCCTGATATCAAAGTCTATAGATGTATCCCCAGCCCTGGCCCCTGCCATGAAGAGAGCAGCCCAGAAACTCTGGGCAGAGCCCTCGGGCAGGGATGGGCAGAAGTCACTTTGGATGGTCCTCTTACACATGTGCGGCAGCCCTGGCTCTGCACCTGGTAGATGTTCAATAAATATCTGCTGAATTAATTTAGGAGCGCCAGGAGAACTAGGAGCAATGGGCCAGAGCCAAGCTGAGTGTTCCAGGACTCTGGGTCCCAGCTTCCCTCAGGTTCTAAGCCATGTGCCCTAGATATTAAGAGAGAGATTCTGAAGTCAGGGCTACAGTTGCTCACCAACTGTGCCTTTGCTCTGCACATGAAAGGCTGGGTAGTACAGTGGTTAGAAATGCAGACTGGAGCCAGAAGGTTGGGGTTCCACCCCAGTTTCTCTTCTTCATAAGCTGTGTGACCTTGGGCAACTCACCTAACCTCTCAGAGCCTCTTCTATCCAAAAATACACACATACCTCATTTGCCTGCCTCCCTCATACTCAGTGTTACCTACTATGAGTTTCCACAGAACAGCCCAGTAAGACACAGTAAGCTTTTGAGATAATTCAGGCACGCCCTCTCTCCCTCCCAAGCCAGCTTAAAGCTCTTCTCCAGCTTCCCATGCCATTTGAAATAAAATCCAAACTTTCACCCTGCTTTGCAAAGCCCTGCATGATCTGGACCCTGCTGAACACACCCTCTGGTGTCTTTTTAACCCTAGTTCACATGTCCATGGGCCTCCATCCTTACTAGCTTGGACTACACCAGCTCATACCTGCCTCAGGGCCTTTGTACTTGCCGTTCCTGCCACCCTGGAACCTCTTCCCCCAGATTTCTGCAAGACCTGCTTCTGAGTAAGGTCTTAGCTCCCAGGCCTCCTGCTCAAGGAGGCCCATCTTGCCTACCTCCATAAGGAACACACCTCCCAGGGCCTTCACATTGCCTCATTTTCTGTGTTCCACAGCGACTTACCCATTTATTTCTTTATCCAGCTCCTCAACCAGAATGTCACCTTCCCCAGAGAAAGAATTATGGTCTACTTCGTTCACTGGGAATCCCCACCCCCACTATCTGGCACAAAGTAGACACTCACTAAAGAATGAATGGCCTAATGGCCCTGTCACCAGCTGCATCCAGAGAAGACCACAGAACCTTTGTAGCGACAAAGAAATTCCCTACTGGCCCGCAAATCTGTACCGGGCTGTACTCTGCCTGCGCTCTGCTGAGTCGCGTCCAGGGCAGGGTGCTGTCTGTTTTGTTCACGGCTGGGTTCTCTGCCCAGCACCGTGCCTGGCACCGTGGTGTTCAGGGAACTGGCTTTGCTCCCTGGGGGCCTCCACCTCCCGCCTGGGGTGGCCTGGAGTAAGGCGCTGCCTTCAGGTTGGCCTTTCTGGGCCACCTCCGGCGGTGAAAAGCAGGACGGAGCGCGGCTCGCGGCCCCTGCCCGGGCCCAGCCTCAGGCCTGCTGTCCCGCGGCGATCAGGGGCCGTGGGCGGGCGGAGGGTCGCGCGCAGCGCTCGGAGGGGCCGGACTTACCCATGGCGAGCGGGACCAGAGGGCGGGCGGACCGGGCGCTGGGGCCCGCTGCGCGCCCCTCACAAACTTTCCTGCCGGGCTCAGGCACCGTTCCCCGCCCCTCCTTCTCCGCCTCCTCCTCCTCCCTCCCGCAGCGCAGCCGCCACGTCGGCAGCCCAGGTCCCCGGCCCGGAGGCGGGACCAGGGCAGCCCGGGACCGCCTGGCACCCGCAGCTGCTCTGCCCACGCGAGTCCTCCCCTCCGCAGCCCCCGAACGACCGCGCCCTGGCTTTTCCCACAAGTAGCAGCTTCCCGGGTCACCGCGGTCCACCCTGGACTGCCGCCGGGCATGCGCGTGCACACACACACACACGCACACGCGCGCGCGCACACACACACACAGTCACACACTCACGCGCGCCCGGGCACACATGCGGACCTGGACCCTCACGCGCACCCCTGAGCTGCTCAGACCCTCGCGCACGGACTCATCACGGCACTTTCCACGCTGAGGTTTGCACACCTGCCCCCTCCCCCCACGAGCACCCTAACCCAGGAGTAAGATGGGCCGGGGCACAAGACAGAGGCCTTTCTTTAAGGAGTTCAGTTTCCAGCGACAGAAGAAACATAACCGAAGGAGCCAGGGAAAATGCAGCTACAAATAAAGGGGGATAGAGGATTAACCTAGGGGATGGGCCAGGCCTGGAGGGGCTGCTTCGTCTGGGTTGATTTTCTGAGGGGTACCTCATCAGTGACCCCAAGGTCCAAGCAGAGGAAACCCCGAGGGAGCTTGTGGGGTGCGAAGAACAGCAGAAT
>VMDO01001953.1:163412-184432 GCA_007922755.1 Pedetes capensis
GGGGGGGGGGGGGGGGGGGGGGGGGGGGGGGGGGGGGGGGGGGGGGGGGGGGGGGGGGGGAATGTGGCTTTTACTCCTGTTGACAGGAGAGATGACTGGGGAGCTCTGATAGGTTCTAGGAGCAAGGGCAGGAACATGGAGTCACTTGGGGGGCAATGGGAAGGTGTGAGACAAGTTGGTTTGGCACAGGTTATGTGGGGTTGAAGTGGAGGCAGATTGGAGAGACTGGGTAGGGATGTAACGCAGTGGAAGAGTGGGAGCTTGGGGCTGGGAAAGGGGGCCAACAGTCTACGCTGGCTGTGTGGCATTCCAGGCTGTGCGACTTGGGCATCCATATGGAAATAGGTGGGCAGCTGGAGATGAACCTGGAGTTCTGGATAGGAGGCAGGCAAGGATAAGGCCACTAAGTCTCACTTGGCCAAATCCATGTGCTGCCTCAGCTCTCCCACAGGTGCAACCTCTGACGCTTTCCGTGTGGGTTCATGCATAGGCATGTGTGCTTTTGGGCACGAGAGTCACACTCACATTAATCTGACTTCGCCCATGCCTTCTCGCAGCAGGAGCCATGGGTCATGGACACATACAGGTATTTTGGCAAAGAGATAGCATGGACAAGACCTTCTGAACAGGGCCCTTATACGGCTCTTAAAATGATAGCAGGGACAGTTTGACAACATGGCTTCAAAATTCTTAGTTCCTTTCCTTGAAGTCTAGGTGGACTTGTGGCCACTTCAACCAGTTTGTTGCATAGAGTAGCACTGTGTGACTTCTGAAGCTGGGTCAATGGGACACTGGGACCTGAGCCTCCAGATAAGAAGTTCAGCTAGTTGGGTATGGTGGCTCACATCTGTAATCCCAGCACACTAGAGGCTGAGACAGGAGGATTTCTAGTTTAAGGCCAGCCTGGGCTACATAGTGACACTCTGTCTCAAAAAAAATTAAAAAAAAAAAAACCCAAAAACTATTCACCTACCTACTATGCTAGGGCTAGAGTTTTGCTCAGTTAGTAGTGCTTGCTCTGTGTACTGTGAGGCTCTAAGTTTCAATCCCTAGCCCCTCAAAAATGGGAGAAGGGCCTGGCAGCCAACTCCCCAAAACAATCCTGAAACAATTAGTCATCAAAAACCCTTTGAATAGGAGAGAAGCACTGACATAGTACCAGGCATGGCACAGTGTCAGGGAATCTTTTGTTCTGTTGTACATAGGATCAATATGAGTCAGACCTGACTCAACGGCACCTAACGCACACACGCACACACACACACTGCTGTACAGATGGCCCCAATGGGTGGTCCTAGCCTTAGGATCACCCCAGCTGTAGCTCCAAAACAAGTCATCCATGATTCCAGCTCCCAGATGTGCAGTCTTTCCAGGTGAGACCCTGGACATTGTGGAGCAGCGATAAACCATCCCTACGATTCTTGTCTGGATTCCTGATGTGCAAATTCCATGAGTATAATTAAATGGTTGGTTTGAGCTGCAAAGTTTTGGAGTAAATCATTATGCAGAAATAACAGCTGAGCAAGAGCTGAAACAATTGGGGATAATTACTTTGATTTAGCATTTTATGTGTACTAGCTCACTATTATCCTTCACAACAACTAAGGAGGTAGGAACTACTACAATCTATCCCCATTTTATGAAAGAGAGAACTGAAGCTAAGAGAGGTGGAGCAAATTGCTTGAAGGCACATGCTGTCCATAGCTGAGCAGGGAGTGGGGGTGGGGGGAGTCAAGCCCAGTGACTAGACATGGTGCAGCACTTTTAACTGTCTGACTTCACCGCCATTCTGTGTGGACAAAGACTCAAGGAGGCCTCTTGGCCACTGCCATGCAGCAAGTCTTCCTTCAGCTGTGAACATCTGGAACTGTCACCGCAAGGCCTAACTCTGCAAGGCCCGGGCTGTTTGTTCTATTCCCATGAGATGATCTGTAGATGTTCTATGGTGCGAAAGGTGGTGATGCACTTTGGTCTCTGTGGTTCACGCTGTATCATGAGGATGCTGGTGTCTGTGGCCACGTTTCTCCATCTCTCCCAGAGAACTGAGGATCCCTCTTCATCTGTCCCTCCTGAAGGAGAAAGGAAAAGTTCTAACTGGATGGTGTCAGAGGCAGCTTTGAAAATGGCTCCTGGTGAGCCGGGTGTGGTGGCGCATGCCTGTAATCCAGAGGCTGGGGAGGCAGAGGCAGGAGGATTGCAAGTTCAAGACCAGAGGCAGTCTGCATAACTTAGCGAGACCCTGTCTCAAAAAGTGAAAAAAAAAACAAAAAAAAAAAAAGGAAAAAAAAGGGCTGGGGGTGCAGTTCAGTGGCCCAGCACTAGCAAAGCATGCAAGCGCGAGGCCCTGGGTTCAACCCCCAGTACTGCGGTGGGGGGGGGGGGAGGCTCCTGGTGATCCCTGCCTCCTGATATTCATGCCTTTGGGTCATCCCCTTCCCAGGAAGGTGGATGGGACCTCTTGACTCAGTCCTAACAATTGGGATACAGCCAGAGTTTCGGTGTCATTTTAGGATTAGTTTATTAAAAAAGATGGTGGTTGGTGGTTTGGGCCTTGCTCATGGTCTCCTCATCTCTCACCTGTTCTCTTTGATCAAGCCGTCTCTCTCACTGTGGGATGCCCTGTAGGCGAGCACAAGGCAAGGATTTACTGAATGGTGTGGCTAATGCCTTCAGGCACTAAGGCCCTTAGATCAACAGCTCATGACGGCCTGAGCCCTGGCATTAAACTCATACTGTGGTCCAAGAGAGTCTTCACCTGACTTCCCGCTGGCACCTTGATTTCAACCTTACCAGGGCTCTGCTCAATTTCCAGTCCTAGACACCATGCCATGATGAGTATTTGTTGCTTTCAGCCATTATGCATTGGATATTTTTTTATACTGTGGTAAATCTTCCTCCTTCCATTCTCCCTCTTTCTCTCCCTCCTTCTCTTTTTTCTTTCTTTCTTTTCTTTTCTTTTCTTTTCTTTTCTTTTCTTTCTTTCTCACTACAGGTTCTCACTAAGTTACACAAGCCTCCAACCCTCTATCCTCCCACCTCTGCCTCTAGAGACCTGGGATTACATATGTGCACCATCACAGGTGCTAGTTTGTTTTCTCTATCCTGAGCACCCTGTTAAGCAAGCTTATATTTCCTCTCATGTGCTGCAGGGGTATGAGGAAGCAGACAACGCTCCCTGCCTGGCTGGTAGCTACTGGCAGAGGTGGACATTAATCAAAAAGTCACCTGAAAAAACAAAAAGAGAATCTGTGTCACTGCTAGAGAGGAGAGATTCACAGGAAGACTTCAGTTTATAAGAATTGGATTTCCTGTCCTCTTAGAGGAAGGGCTTCACTGGGGAAGTGAGGATGAGAAATGAGCTGAGGATGGAAAAAAATGTCTACATGAGTCTAGGCAATGAAGAAAGGGAACATTACTTCTGGCAAGGAAAATTGTTGTTGTTGTTGTTGTTAGGTGCCATTGAGTTGGTATCCCCTCATAGGGTTTTCAATGGCTGAGTGCTTCGGGATTGCCTTGGGAGTGGATTGCCAGGCCCTTCTCCCATTTTTGCGGTGCTGGGAATTGAACTCGGGACCTCAGAGACTGCAGCGCAGCACTCTACCCACTGAGCTAAATCCCAGCCTGCAGCAGGAAAATAGCTGGTGTAAGGGTCCGGTGACAAAAGGGAGCGTGGCAAGAGCTTAAGGAGCAGATGAAAGTTTCTGAAGAACAGAGAACAAAGGGAGTTTGCTGGAAGAAGGGTCTGGAAGAGTTCCCTGCAGGGCCTCATGGGCTGAATTAAGGATTTCTTTATCCTAAGCACCATGGGGAGCCATTGAAAGGTCTTAACTGAGTTTTAAAGAGCCAGAACCAGTCTGACCATAGCAAGTCTGGTCCTAGTAAATATGTTTGACCCGTAGATTTCTAAATCCAAGCAGGGGTTCAGATGGTTTTGGTAACCATAGAGATGGCTATGTGGACACAAACAATTATGCTAATGAAGCCATGAACTTGAGAAGCTGGGCCTTATAAAGAGAACTGGGTGAGCTTTGTGTGGTGTGATGCTGGAAACCACATTCTGCTGTCATGAAGGGTCTAATATTTGAAAAGGGACTCACAGTGGGTATGAATGAAACCCAGGGACCCCAGAGCTGAGGATATTGGTGTCATAGCAACCCTGGGACCAAAGGGCCCTTCTTTGGTATTTCAACCCAGGCCCTAAGGACTGTGGGGGAGGGGCGGGGAGGAAACGACCATGTGAAGAGAATCTGCTGTCCATAGCCTCTCCCAATCAGCATCTTATTTAATCAGGACAAGCATTTGCCCAAGTAGAAGCAGTCACTCCCATTCTGAATACACAGAAATTCACCAGCTCCCCACCCCCTGGCTTGGCTATCATGTCCTCATCTCCTGGGGCTTGAAATGCTGGTTCCTCCCTTGTCCGGCTTCCTCTGAAACTAACTCAGTCACAGGCCAGTCAGTAGTGGTATAAGTCAGAGTTCTGGTTGCAAACCATACAACAGATGGGATAGTGAATGGGCTTCTGCAGTGGTAAGTGGTTTCCGTGTTTCCCCAGGACACCATACAAATGGAATAGGGGGAGCCCCTACCCTAGAGGAATAGTGATTGGATGCTGGGAATCTAATTATAATAGTGATTGTATTGAGCACTACATAAACAATAATAGCTTCCACTTCTGGAGGACTTACCACTGCATGCCTGGTATAGTTCATGTTTTCCTCTGGGTACTTATTAAGTCTTTACAAAGCCCTACAAGCCCCAGGACCTTTACACTTGCTGTTCTCTCTGCCTGGACTGATCTGCTCCTAGGAATCCATTCACAGGGCTCAAATATCACCTTTCTGAATCACTTTATTTAAAAATGTACCATTCCTTCTCACCTCCACTCTATCACCCACAGTGTGAGCATAATAATGTATCATCCAAACTAAGATGTGTTTGAGAGTGAAAAGAGGGCAGTGTTAATAATTATGCCAGGGCCAGAGGCAAAAACTGGGGTGTCTCTTGAAAACCAACATGCAGGTCATACTACCCTTTCTCCTTCCCTTTTTATTTTTCTCCCCAGCACCTATTATCCCCTGTCAACTACTGTGGGGGACTGGCAAGGCATGGGGGATGGAGTCAAGGATGGGTTTGGGCTCCGGGATGCTTTTGGTACAGGTTTTATTGTACACCTCCTATTAAAGAGATAAAGCCCTCAAGCCAGCCCTTCGAGATAGCAGAAGTGCTACGACTATTAAGTGTTACAGCTCCGCCTCTGGTGCTGGGTCCAGAGGTTCTTCATTTTCGGCAGAGGGCCAGGGACCCTCCGGATGTCCCCCCAAAAGGCTGGCTTCTTCTCTGCTGCTGTTGGTTCCCGATGTTCTCTGTCTCTGTCCTGCAATGGAGTCGCATCTGTGAGGACAGGCAAACCTCTCTTGGTCTGGCGAGCTGGACCTCCGAGGTGATGGGGCAGTAGATCGGTGTGATGGTAGGGCACAGCTCAGATGGCAGGCAGTGTCCTCCCTTGATCTGGCGATGGTGTGGCAGAACAGATCAGCAGCAAGCAACCCCCCCAGCAGGCAGCAGGCAGCAGGCAGCCAGCAGCTTGCAGCCTCAGCGTCAGCAGCCTCACATGTAGAGTGAGCTTTGTTTATGTAGTCCTTGGGTAACTGCCTTAACTGCCTCAAGATGATAATCAGGTGGGGGCATGAGGGGCTAGGTGCAACCAGTTTAGGAGTGACATTCAAATAAACAGTGAAACCAGATGTTACTCCTTGGGCAATCAAGGGGAGATCCTTGATTGCCAATCAGGAGGCAAGATGAGGGTTGGATATAGCCAATTAGATACCAGGGGGTGCAAGCAGGCTAAATAAGCCCCAATCCCAATCATGCTTCCTCTCTAGCCTCTGGGGCTGTGCCATAATTGTTGTTGTTGTTGTTGTTAGGTGCCGTCAAGTCGGTATCCGACTCATAGCGACCCTCTGTACAACAGGGGAAACACTATTGTCAGTGCTTCTCTGCTGTTCATAGGGTTTTCAATGGCAGATTGATTTTTGGGAGGGGGTTGCCAGGTCCTTCTCTCAAGCCTACAGCTTCTGGTGTTCCCAGGCGGTCTCCCATCCAGGTACTAACCAGGCCTGACCCTGCTTAGCTTCTAAGATCTGACTGGATCGGATGCCACAGGGCTACTACTGCAGGCTGTGCCATAATATTCCCTACAAACTATATATTTTTCTTATTTTTTGACTCTTTCTACCACTACAATATGAACTCCACAAAGGCAGGAATAATTATTTTGTTTATTGCTGTGTCCCCAGGCCCTAGCACAATGCCTGGCACAGAGTAGTCACTCAGTAAATATTTGTTGAGTGAATTAGTGAATAAAGGAATAAATGGGCATCTGCCAGAAAGTGATGAAGAGCCTATAGAGTCTCATTCAGGTTCAGATTGGGCTCAGGGCTGAAAAGTCAAAGCCCCCCACCACTCCATCCTCCACTGCTTGGCTCCTCTACCCAGAGCCCAGCTCCCCATTCCTCAACTCAAAGAGCTATGCCCGGTACCCTCACCCTAGGCTTAAAGCAACTCCTTCTCAGCAGCAAGAGTCCTTTGGGGCTAGGCCACTGCTTCTGCCCTTTCAGCTCTCAGCCTGCCTGCAGTGTGATTGGCTTTTCTTCTCACATGCCAGATGCTGGGCTCCTGGATCCATGGACCCAGGAATAAATGCACAGATAGCAAAGGCAAGCAAGAGCAAAGAGGATTTATTGAAAGGACAGGTGAAGCCTTTGCTGAAACTAAAGGGTCCCAACTGGGTAGCCGAGGTAGGGCTGTTGTCTAGGGAGTTTTACGGTCTTTTTCTTCAGGCTGGACTTTTTGAGCTGGCTTTAGTGGATTGGTCCCAGTTAGGGGGGCACCTGTATGTTGGCCCAATAGAGTTAAAGGGCAGTTGTTTCTTTTGTTTGTGCCTAGAGATTGCCTGCAGACATACCACTGTGGTGTCCAATCCCGTCAGATCTCGGAAGCTAAGCAGGGTCAGACCGGGTTAGTACTTGGATGAGAGACCACCTGGGAACACAGGGTGCTATAGGCTTGGGAGGAGGTACCGGGCAATCCACTCTCAAAAAACAATCAGCCATTGAAAACCCTATGAATAGCAGAGAAGCATGACAATAATGTTTCATCTACTGTACATAGATAGCGTTGCTATGAGTCAGACACCAACTTGACGGCACCTAACAACAACAGAGACTGATTAGCTAAGTGAATACTGACCAGGTCATAGATCTTGTTTTTCTTAGAATGGGACTTAAGGAAATGAAACATGTGATCTGACTGAAACTCAGATGACCGGATCAGTTACTTCATGACCGTCTTGCCTCAGTGGTTCCTTATTTTCAGGCCCCACATCCCTGATCCTGCCTGAGACATTCTGACTCCAGCACCACCTTGCTCCAGCCACATGAAGTTGCTGGTCACTGTGCAACCCAAATTTGCCCTGTGTGTGTTCTGTCTGCCTGGGACCTGAGCGCCCTCCCACTACTCCACCTGGTTGAGCTGAGGGCAACCTGGCAAAGGTTCACTGAAGAGAGGTATGCTTCGGACAGAAGTGTAAAGGGCACAACGTGTTGGGAGGGCAGATGGATCCAATTTGAAAGTGCTCATCTCCTGTGACCCAGCAACAGGTATTTGTGGGAAGATGTTCCCAGAAACACATGCATGTGTGCAAAGATGCCTGGATAAGCTAACTGCAGCAGAGTTTGTAAGAGAAAACAAAGAAACAAAACTGTAAACAACAGGTTAGCAACTGTTCAGGTAGAAGGATGTGGTAGCTCTCTATATAATGGTATTGTTGTTGGAGTCAAATGTCCTCACTGCCTGCTTCTCAACCAAAAAGTTGGGAGACATGAGTTAATGGAAGGAATCAAATTTATTATTCAAAGCCTGCCCTGAAGAAGACAGAAGAGAAGTTTTACCTCGAATCTCTTAGGGGAGGCTCAGGGCATGAACGGCTTTTATGAGAGAAAAAGCAGATACCGTCAGAGGATGTGCAGGAAATCTATGTGCTGGGCGGGGTCTACCTTTCTAGAGCCAGCGCTCCTTTTCTTCACCTCCCTAGAACATACCAGCTGGAGCCCCATTTTCTAGAGACAGCATTTGCTTTTTCTTTTCAGACACATTACTTTTCTCCAAATTAATTTGCATTAATTGATGGCACAACAAATGCTACTTACCAGCGACCTAAAAAGAGGAGCGGTGTTACAGGCTTCTCTTTAGAATTTAGAATACAGGGCAAGGGGTGGCGCGGTGGGGGTTCCTTAAAAGGTTAAGGAAGGGAGGTGAAAGCAATTCTGCTGAGGACAGCTTCGGAAGGAGATGGAAAATTGTTCAGGGCAAATTGCTGAGGAGGGGAAGAAAGTACAAGACGATCTCATTTGTGATGGGAAAAAAACCCCACAAGTATATGTGCATGAGTATGTTGAATGTATTTTAAAAACCTGGAAAGAAATTTTATATGATGGTCATTGGTGGCATAGATTGGGGAGGGGCATAGGCAGCCTAATTTTGTTTGTTTTTGGTACTGGGAGTTTGAACCCAGGGCCTCGCTCCTGCACGCTCTGCAAGTGCTGGACCTCTGAGCTGCACCCTCAGCCCTTTTTTTTTTTTTTTTTTTACTTTTTGGGGCAGGGTCTTGCTAAGTTACGCAGACTGCCTCTGCTCCCGAACTTGCAATCCTCCTGCCTTCGCCTCCCAAGGCAGCCTAATTTGTGTGTGCACGCAAAATTCTGTACGGTATTTGTCACAGGAGGTATTAGCTTTGTAAAGCAACAGAATCATAAAGTTTGTTAATTACTCCTCGGTTACTAGTTCGGTTTAGTTTTTGTCTCTGGAAAACGTTCCTTGATGTCTCCCCTCGTCCCTCGCCATCTCACAACCCCACCTTTCTCTGAGTCGCAATTTTACTTGCTGTCAGAGCAGTCTGCATCATTTACCCCCGTCATTCCTGAACGCACTCAACACAAGGTAATGATCGCGTCCTTCTCGCCCGTCTCTTACCAGGGCAGCCCCTCTGCGGGGGTGTTCAGGAGTTAAGGATCGAGGAGTCCAAAGGAAGACACCCCTAGGGGCCAAACCTTTCCAAGATCTAGCCAAATTCCTGAATCCAGCAGAACGGCCCAAAGATTTTCTCCCGAGACGCCGAAGCTTTCGGGAAAGAGTCGAAAAACTGGAAGCTGGCTCCAAAGCCGGCCGTGAACATCACCAAGGGCTTCCTGAGAGAGCCGAGGATTAAGGAAACGCGGTACCGAGAGTTGCCGAGCGTTGACGGAGATAGACGAACACCTGGGGGCGGGGCTCAAGAGCTAGTCTCTAGAGGCCGGGAAAGCTTCTCAAACAGCGGAAAGGTGGGAGCCGGAACCTTTCCAACTGGGCGGAAGTGTCGGAACGGGAGGCGTTGAATGAAGGAAGAAGTCCAAGGACTTCCGGAGCTAGCGGAAGCACCCTTGGCAGTTTCCGGAGAGAGCGGGAGGCCTGGGAGCGGCGGCGCTGGGGAGGCGGGCCATGGCTGAGGCTGCCGAAGAGCCCGCGCTGAAGGCCGAGGCGCTGGCCGCGGCCCGGGAAAGGAACAGCCGCTTCTTGAGCCGCCTGGAGCTGGTGAAGCAGGGCGCCGAGGCGCGTGTCTTCCGTGGCCACTTCCTAGGCCGTGCGGTGGTGGTGAAACACCGCTTTCCGAAGGGCTACCGGCACCCGGCGCTGGAGGCGAGGCTTGGCCGGCGGCGCACCGTGCAGGAGGCCCGAGCACTGCTCCGCTGCCGCCGCGTAGGTGAGACGGATCCTGACCCAGGCATGGGGAACGGCGGGTGAGGGACTCCCCAGCGCTCCGCGTTTCAGTTTGCCTTAGTTTCCCCATTTGTATCGTCTGTGTTGGCCCCGCTTTAGGAAGTACCATCCTTGCATTCTTGTCCTCATTCTTTTTTTTTTTTTTTTTTTTTGGTGGTACTGGGGGTTGAACCCAGGGCCTTGCGCCTGCATGCTCTGCAAGTGCTGGACCACTGAGCTGCACCCTCAGCCCTTTTTTTTTTTTTTTTTTTTCTTTTTGAGACAGGGTCTCGCTAAGTTACGCAGACCACCTCTGGTCTGGAACTTGCGATCCTCCTGCTTCTGCCTCCCAAATCGCTAGGATTACAGGCGTGCGCCACTACGCCCGGTTTGTCCTCTAATTCTTAAGCCACATAGTCTTGCAGCCTTGCGTATTTGTCCTGGAGCCGTTCAGCTATGCCATTGTCGCTCAACATCAAAAGTTACTTAAAGTCGCAGAGCCTCCCCGTTTGTACCGTTTCAGTTTTCCCTCATTTCGACGATCAGTTTTAAGACGCAGATGTAATTATAAATACTTGCCCTGGAGCTAGGCTCTCTGGGTTCAAATATTAACTATGCTGCTCCATATGTAGCCTTTCAGTAAGTTGTTCGGCTTCTCTTCCTCAGTTTCCTCATCTGTAATGGGAAAGTTTTCATCTCATAATCTATATGCTATATATTATGTTCTAGTGTATGCCTGGCACATAGCACTTAATACATGCCAGATTTCATTAGGTCATTTTTTTTTCCCCTGAAAACACTACCATGCACCAATACCAGAAGCCTAGTGCTCAGATGAGAAACTAAAGGTTGGAGAAAAGAGGGGAAGTCGCCCATCCCAGTGACTCAGAAACACTGGCTTTGGTTTTACACTTCTTGCCCTTTCTCATTAGTGTTTTTAGGCACCTGCTGCACACCTGCTGCACATTGTTAGGAGCTGATCTGGGGACAGCTCAATAGTGAACCAGCAAATATATTGCTGTTCTTTCAGAGATTTAATGAAGTTATTTGTGTGTTTATATTTTCAGCTTTCAGGGATCGCGGCTGCCTGGTTACTGCTGTATCCCTATTGACATGTCTCCAGTTTCTTGAAAAGTGTCTTGAGCATGGTTGACATTCAATAGAGTCATTGAGGCTGGGTGTGGTGGCACACATCTATAGTCCCAGCACTCAGGAGGTTGAGGCAGGAAGAGAATCATGAGTTTGAGGCCAGCATGGGCTAAATAGAGAGACTCTGTCTCATAAAAACAGATTCAGTGAGTTAGTTAGAGGTATTGTTTTCATGTTATAATAGTAGAAACTGAGGCTTAGAAAAGTTAATGTAAATTTAGGGTTTCACAACTAATGAAGAAGGAAGCTGGGATTTAAATTCTGTTTTTTTTCTGATAGAAATATGAATCTCTAAGCAAACATGGCTTAGCCTCTTTGTTTGTATCCTTGTCAGATAGAAACTGCTCTGACTGGGCCATAATTCCTCTTCTGGCTTGGTTTTTTTTTGGGGGGGTGGGATTAAGTAAGGCGGTAAAATCCTGTTTTACAGGATGGTTTGGGAAAGGAGGAAGTTTTATCACCTCTAAATTTAGCTGTGGGTGGTCTCAGGCATAGGCCCCTCAGGGGTTGATCAGGGGGAACTTCCAGATAAAGTTGTACCATTTTCTGTAGCATCCCTTAATCTTTTTCTGAAATAAATAGATATAGACTGAGAAACTGGCTCAGTCTTTGAAAGTGAAGTCTACCAAGAAGAGTCAGATGCGGTGGCACATGCTGTAATCCCACTAGTTGAGAGGCTGAGACAAAAGGATTATGACTTTGAGGCCAGCCTGGGTTATATAGCTAGATACTTTTGTTGTTGTTGTTGTTTGTTTGTTTGTTTGTTTTTTAAAAGGGAAGAAGAATTCAACTCGCTAACCACTTATGTGTTGATTGCAGGTATACCGGCTCCAGTTGTCTTTTTTGTGGACTATGCTTCTAACTGCTTATATATGGAAGAAATTGAAGGCTCAATGACTGTTCGAGATTATGTTCAGTCCACTATGGAAACTGAAAAAAACCCTCAAAGCCTCTTTGACTTAGCCAAGAGAGTTGGGCAGGTTTTGGCTAGAATGCATGATGAAGACCTCATTCATGGTGATCTCACCACCTCAAATATGCTCCTGAAACCCCCCATGGAACAGCTGAATATTGTGCTCATAGACTTTGGGTTGAGTTTCATTTCAGGACTTCCAGAAGATAAGGGAGTAGACCTCTATGTCCTAGAGAAGGCCTTCCTCAGTACCCACCCCAACACTGAGACTGTGTTTGAAGCCTTTCTGAAGAGCTACTCTACCTCCTCCAAAAAGTCCAGACCAGTGCTTAAGAAATTAGATGAAGTGCGCCTGAGAGGAAGGAAGAGGTCCATGGTGGGGTAGAAGAATGTGACAGCCACACACAGTTAAGCTGTTTTTCAAAGTAAACTTGAAGAAATGCTACAAATGAGACTAGACTTGAATAAAGGTGTTGGGATATTTTTAAGGTCTGCGATCATGCTTGTTAAATGTCATTATCATCTTCAGTTCACTGTTCTCAAGAGCCTAATATGTACATAAGACATGTTCTAGGCAGAATTGGGTATTTAAAATCAATCTAGGACAGGCTTTCTCCTAAATTGTAACTTGTGTACCCTATGTATATGGGGGTGACATTGAACTACCTGATAAGAACATTATTCTAATATTTTGGTCCTGATGAGACAAGGACAAAGTTTCATTTGGGAATAGTGTATCTTTATCAGCCCTCTAACCCAGCATTTTTTTGTTGTGTACATGATATATACAACTTGAAACCAGTTTAGTGGAATATAACAAATATTTTCAAAAATGAAGTAGAAATGTAGACTAGAAAATATAAGAGAATTACTTTATGAAACTTGTTTCAAGCATATATTTAGACATAGGTGTACACTGGGTTTGATATGTTTCTTTTTGAGAGTTCAGGTGAAAAAATGAGAAATGCTGTTTAACCTAAATTTTCTTTTACAAAAGTAGGCTAATAGCATTCAGGCAACTGAAATTTATGTCACATGGTTTAAAATTTTACTGCACTGTATTTTTATGGTTACCTTCCAATTAAGTCAAGTGGTTGATAGAGAGTTCCTTTGAGTATTTCCCCCCCCGCCCCCCACTGGGGGTTGAACCCAGGCCCTGCGCCTGCATGCTCTGCAAATGCTGGACCACTGAGCTGCACCTCAGTCCATTTTTTTTTTTACTTTTTGAGACAGGGTTTCGCTAAGTTACGCAGACTGCCTCTGGTCTCAAACTTGTGATCCTCCTGCCTCTGCCTCCCGAGCTGCTGGGATTACAGGTGTGCACCACCACGCCCGGCCCTCCTTTAAGTTTATATAGGTAAAAAAGTGAGTTGATTTATATCATGGGCAGTAAGCAGATAGAGCAGAAATGGTGAAGTAACTTGTGAATCAAGTTTGAGAAAGTCTTATTTAAGGAGAAGGAAAACAGTTCTGATGCAAGGTACCAGTACCTAGCTTCTGACCAAGCCCAGCCACAGTTTATTACCCCTGCAGAAGGTACATGGTGTCATGGGTCTAATATAAAATGTCCTCCACAGGTCATATGCTTTAACGTCCAGTCCCCAACTGGTGACACTGTGCGGTGAGGTTATGGAACTTTTGGAGATGGGATACTTGCTTTGCTGAAGTAGCTCCCTGGGCACAGGCTTACGGAGGTTTTTACCCCGGACCCGCAGCCCAGGTCTCTGGTCCTAGTCTGCAATGCTGTGAGTTTGTCTACCACAGGCCCTGCTGCTGCCATGCCTGCTCTGCTGTATTACAGATTGATTCTCCGTGAGCTTCCAATAAACCTCCTCCCCTATAAGTTTGGGTTGGTTTTTCTGCTACAGCAATAACAACTAACACGTAAGTATAATAAAGTACCTTTTCCCCCCCGGCAAGTTCCAGTCAGCAAATATGTTTTGAGTGCCTTTTATGGTGCCAGGCACAATGCCTACCCCTACAGAGCGAACTTTCTACTGGGACCAGGACTATGTCTGTTCTCTTCACCACAGCCACCATCCACCTGCATGGCCTTTGTGTGGCAAATGGCCAGGAATGAATAAAAGTGTCCCTTTCTTGGTAGCTGGGACTAGAAGTGTGGAGAAGTAACACCAATGCTTGCTTACTGCATTTCAGGAACTGTGCCAGGAATTTCCATACTGGACCTAAAACAGCTTGAAGTTAGAAACTGTCCTCATTTTATAGATGAGGAACTGGCTTAAAAAGGAGAGAAGTTCTCCAAGATGTCATGTTATGGGGAGCAAGAGGTACTTTTACTTGCCTCCATAGCCCATGTTCTTTCATTGGTTCTTTAAGAAATGATATACTGGACCTGACAGTCTTTATATTATAGTATGTATTGGCATTGTGCAATATTTTCAGAGAATTCCAAGGACCAGAGAAGGTGACAGTTTTTTCAAGTAATGTTCTTAACAGAACAGAGATGGCCTTCCCTCAATTTCCTCATGTGCAGTAAGAGTAACTTTATGGGGCTAGTGACTGGTTGACTCATCACATGCAGGCATTAAGTCAACAAATCCCTAGTGCTCACTGTGTGCAGAGCACTGGGGATATGAAAGGGGACACAAAGGCTGTCCTTTTCTGAGGAACGTAAAACAGTTTGAAATAGTGACAAGACGATATGAAGGAAAACCAGAAGTGCAGGAGATGGGGAATACGATCCAGACAGAAGGGTGGTCATAGACAAAGCTGGTGAAGGAGGAACAGCCTTGAGGGACAAAGCCACTGTGACTGGCATGCGGTGACTAAGGAGGAGGAGGAGCAAAAACTGGGATCAGAGGTGGGCAAGGGCCCTGTGACAAAGTTGAGGGTCTTCATGAGACTGCAGGTTTTAAACAGGATGACATCTGGTCATTGTTTTCACAGAGTTGCATTGATTGCTGGCATAACAAGAATTCTAGAGGCAAGAATGGAAGCAAGACTTGTGGAAATAAGAAGGGTGCTGCATTGGCCAGTTTAGTGAGGATGGTAACCTGGGACAGAAGCCGTGGCCACCATGCTACAAACTGCTTGGCCCAGGGTCTGGCACTCAGTGGGGCATGGAAAATGGTAGCCAGTGGCGGGGATGTTGATCTCCTTTGCCAGTGTCTCTAGGGAGAGGTGGATGCTGGAGACTGGAGGAACTTTATAAATGCTCCCAGGAGGAATAGTTCATTTGCATACTCAGCCCTTTTGCTGGGATGGGAAAAAAGGAGTTAACAAATATTCCTAGGCCCGCAGCAGATTCCTTCTCTAGTTCAAGGTGCAGTTCCAGATCCCTCAGCATCCACAGGGGGAACAGTAGATGCTTTGCAGTGGTGTGCCAACAGTACTAGTGGCTTTGTCTGAAGCCCCACTGGAACCCAGCCAGATGAGGGTTATAATCTCCACTTTACAACATGGAAACACTCAGCAGTGTGAAATATGTCCTACAGCCACAGTAAGTGACAGCTGGGATTCTAACCCAAGATTTTACCAAAAAATAGCTAATTTTATTAAGTAGTTACTAAGTTCTTTGCATGCATTAAACCATCTTATGGAAGAGACAGCAGAGGCACAAAATTTAAGTCTTGCCCAAAGTCACTCAGTGAGTGGCAGAGCCAGGGAAATGTGATGTGACACTGAGATGTATCCAACACTGAAAAGGACCCTCGCCAGTATTTCCTCACACCAAAGTGCCCTTATGGCCAGTCCATGGGGCCAAGGGTGTTAGTGGCATAGTGGGTGCTCCATGCAAAGAATGTTCTTGTTAAATGTGTTGAGTAGACCATGCCCACACCCTGCACTGGCTGAGGGGATTTTTTGTTGTTAGGTGCTCGAGCCATGTCTGGCTCATAGAGACCCTCATAGGGTTTTCAATGGCCAATTGTTTCGGGATTGCCTTGGAAGTGGATTGCCAAGTCCTTCTCCCATTTTTTGCGGTGCTGGGACTAGAACCCGGGACCTCACAGACTGCAGAGCAGGGCTCTACCAACTGAGCTAAATCCCAGCCCCAAGGGGATTTGAGAAGGCCTATATGGGTGAAGTCTGCAGCTGTAGCCCTGTGGCATCTGATCCCGTCAGATCTCGGAAGCTAAGCAGGGTCGGGCCTGGTTAGTACCTGGATGGGAGACTGCCTGGGAACACCAGGTGCTGAAGGCTTGGGAGAAGGACCTGGCAACCCCCTCCCAAAAATCAATCTGCCATTGAAAACCCTATGAACAGCAGAGAAGCACTGACAATAGTGTTTCCCCTGTTGTACAGAGGGTCACTATGAGTCCGATACCGACTCGAAGGCACCTAACCTAACAACTTCAAGGGACTATGGCTTTCTCTTGCCACCAGAGGTCGCAAGTTACCGTGATTCTCTGTGCCAACAGGTAAAAAGGTAAAGGAGAAAAAGGAGAAACTTCCCTTCGCCCCTCTCCTTTCTCCTTTCTCCTATTTCCCTCTATTTTTCCATCCTTCTTCCTCTACTTCCTTCTTTTCTTCTCAACTCTGTTTCCTTTCATTCACTTTTTCCCCTCTTCCTCCGTTGAACTTGTTTATTCACTTACCAACACCTTAGCTGAGCATCTACACTGCTGGGCATTGTGCTAATCACTTTCAATGCTATGTGCAAGACCGAAGCAGGGGTATATTATCTTCTTCATTCCTGCCTTAAGTTTCCATCCATTCTCTCACTTCTTCACTCTCCTCTCCTGGGTATTTGGCAAGCACTTTGGCTGTGTCTGTCTGCTTCCTGAGGAGGCTCCAGTGATGAGAAAGCCCATTGACTGCTGCCCTTGGCAAGCAGAGGGACCCTTTTAAAGCCAGGTTGCACCTCTCTTATGTTCAGAAGTTAGACAACTTTTCATACTTTAGTCTTCTTGTTTTCCAGCTACAAGGCTTGGACCCTCTTCCCTGCACCTCTCTGAGCCTTGTCAACCCCTGGAAAGGGTGTTAGCAGTGGTGCCTCCCATGCAGAGGTGCTGGGAGCACAGTCATAGGCCTGGGAGGCAGATTCTGAGATAGTTTAGCATGTGGGCTGTTTGTCAAGTAAGGCTCTTAGTGTTGCCCTCCACGAGAGGGAATAAATGAGCAGGGGAGAAGTAGCACAGAGAGGAAGGTCCAACAACAGCCTCAGCTGGCCCCACAGAGCTCTGCATCCAAAATGGCCTTCAGAGAGGTTCCATAATGGAACAAGATGACCAGGCTTTCATAATCCCACATAATGCAGTCATTGGGCCACCCCTGGCTGGGGCAGGAGCTTGGGCAAAGGTACCACACTCTGCCCGCCACAGAGAGGCTGACAGCTGGAGGCTGACTGCTGTCCACTCTCCCTGCCTCTGAGGCCATTAGTCCTTTGAAGGGGATCAATGTCTGGTAAGCATCAATGTCGTGACATGTGGAGCATGCCCACAGCGACTGCCACGTGGTAACAATGAGCATTTTTGTCATGTCATTTATATTGTTATTTTTAGAGACCAACATGTAGTTGATTCTGATACAGCATTATTTTCTCACTGTAAGTCCAAGGTAGATAAGGTGCCCTGTTCCACATTTGCTGGCCCCAATTACAGCAAGACTGGGCTGACAATTTACATTCTAGCAAGTCCCCGGTGTTGAGGCTGCTGTTCTGGGAATCCCTGCCCTAAGGAGAGTCAAAATGTGTCATGAGGAAAATATGACCTGCATACTGAGAGGGCAGGGAGTCACAATTACCACCTATTCCTGTTTTACAGATGGAGCTGAGGCCCATTGATGCTGAGCAGCTTTCCCAGTTATCAGCTTGCAAATGTTAGAGATTGTGGTGGCCGTTGTCTATTGTCTAAAAAGCCACCTTCTTATTCCCTTTGGACAGAGCCTCAACTTGTCCAGGTATTTGCTAGGTGAAGGTCAGACTGGTCCCTGATGGGAGGTGTGAGCGCTTGGCTCCTTCTTGGACAATAAGACACAAGGGCAGTTCTGCAAACATTGCTTCTGGGGAGGATTTGGTGCTTCTAAGAAGGAGAGGGGGGAGTCAGAATTCTTTCTCTGTCCTGACACCAACACATCCCCATCAGAAATTCCTGCTTTTATTTTTTCATTTTATTTATTCTTGTTTTTGTCTTTTTGAGACAGGGTTTCCCTACATAGTTTAAGCTATCCTTGAACTTGTGATCTTCCTGTCCCTGCTTCCAAAGTGCTGGAATTACAGTCGTGTGCCACCATACCTGGCCAATTCCTGCTTTTAAATGAGATGGTGAAGACTGGAGGTTCATTGGGCATCTGGAGAGATGAGACCACTCTGAAGATAAAGAGTCAAGGAGAGGAAGATGATGGAGTGAAGAGACAGGCAGAGTGTCAGTCTGTCCACCACCAAGTTACATCCCCAGGCCCCTTCCCTGGCTTATTACACATAAATTGTTAGGTGTAATTTGTCCAACTCATAGCGACCCTGTGTACAACAGGCAAAACACTATTGTCTTTCTCTGCTATATTCATAGGGTTTTCAATGGCTGATTGTTTTTGGGACTGGGTTGCTGGGTCCTTCTCCCAAGCCTACAGCACCTGGTGTTTCCAGGTGGTCTCCCATCCAAGTACTAACTAGTCTTGACCCTGCTTAGCTTCTGAGATCTGACAGGATTGGACGCCACAGTGGTATAGCTGCCGGCACACACATATAATTAGATATCTTTAAAGCTGAAGCTGCTATCAATCAAGTATTCTGTCACCTGAAGCGCACAGCATCCCAAACTAAACAGAGTTTACAATTCTGCAAAGCCAGGCTTGTTCACAGCATCTGTAACCCTTCTTGGCCAGGTTCGGGCATTAGGAAGCACAGGCTTCTACATTTAGATCAAAGTCAAGGGGAGTTGACAGGCTGACTCTAGACTCTTTCTCCAAGGATGGTGACAGGAGTTCTGAGCTGAGGCAGTCTACCTCCAGCTCCCTTTGTGAGTTTGGGGATTTCCCCTGGCCTCAATCTCCCCGTCTGGGAAGTACAGCAGTTGATATGGGTCAGAGCATTTGCTGCTCTTGTAGACATTTTCGTTGCATTTGCATAGTGTTTGTTTCTTAGCTGCCCATGCTAAACAGTTGGATAGTTTCATACTAAAATCCAGGTACCTGACTTCTCTGGAAACAGTGCCAGGAGAGTTAGCCACATGGCCCCTGTTCTGACATGCCCTCTTTTAGAGAGGACTGGGTCCTCCCCTCAGGCTGGTCGCCACCCCTCACTCCTGTCCTTCACTGCCGTTCCCATCCTTCTTCATGTATGTCCTGCTGTTCTCACTATAGACTTCAGAGCAGAGTGGAATGTTTCTCGCTCCCAGACCTCTTCACCCCTCTGTTGCTTGTACTTGGAAGCCTTTGAGTTGCAAACATTCGAGAAGATGGTCTGGATCCTCCCCTGGGGTCTGCCCAGCGATGTCCAACTCAACGTGTCCCTAAACACCTCCTGGTTCCCCCCTTGGTCTCTGCTTGCACACAGCTTTCCCCCCTTAGCAAAGGACAGCTCTGGCGTTCTTGGGATTCCACCTGCCACCCCAGCCTAGCAGCAAGTCCTGTCCTGGCAGCTTGACTTTGAAAGTATAATCAGATATTAGGAAAGCAGCTGCCCTGAGGGGAGGGCAGTGACTTGGGGGCTCCTGACAGCCAGTCAGTTTCTGTTTCTTAGCTCAGTGGTGCTGTGTGGGTGGATTTAGTTTGTATGGCATCATCCATCTGTAGGCGCACTTTGCTTGTGTGTGTGCTTCTCTGTGTTTCTGTTACACTTCTATAAAAAGCGTATGAACACATGAACAGAACCTACTGCTGTGGCCCCCCTCCTGGTGGCTCACTGACTTGGGCCATGTGACCCTCTGCCTGGCCTGGCACAGCTGCCTCCTCCTAGGGTCCCACTTGGACCCTCACTCCTACAGGCTGTCTTCCCATGGCACCCTGGGGAATCTCAGTTCCTATTCTGTCATTTGTCTGACCAAGACACACCAGTGGTCCCATTTCCCTTGGGGCCAGTGGCTCCCCTTGCCCCCATCCTAACACTGACCTTCCTGCTCCTCTCCTTCCTCTGCCCCTACATACACTGGGCTCCTTACCTTCTTCCACACGCCAGTCACGTGCCCCTCTCAGGGCCTTTGTTTTTGCTGTTGCCACAGGTCCTACATGGCTGCCTCCCTCATTTGCTGCAGGTGTCTGCCAGAAGCCACTTCATCTGAGAGCCTCCCACAAATGCCATCTCTACAAGACAGTGCCTTACCCAGCCTCTGTCTGCCTCCTCAACTTCATGGCCTTCCATCACATCCCTGGCCACCTGATATCCTTGGCACTTGCTCGTACATGTGTCTGCTGGTGGCGTCCCCTGTAGAATGTGGGCCCTGGGCAGGGAGCCTGTTTAGTCCACTGCTCTAGTCCTAGTTTCTGAAATGGTGCCTGGAATTCAGTTGTTGTTGTTAGGTGCCGTCGAGTCGAGTCCGACTCATAGCTACCCTATGTACAGGAGATCGAAACACTTCCCAATTCTGTGCCAGGCAAACGATCTTATTTATGTTTGAGCCCATTGTTGCAGACACTGTGTCAGTCCATCTGGTGGAGGGTTTTCCTCTTTTGTGTTGACCTGCCACTCTCCCAAACATGATGTCCTTCTCCAGGGATTGATCTCTCCTGACTACATGTCCGAAATATGTAAGACACAGTCTGGCCATTCTTGCTTCCAAGGAGCACTCTGGTTGCACTTCTTCTAGGACAGATCTGTTGGTTCTTTTGGCAGTCCATGGTATATTCAATAGACGTCTCCAGCACCACAATTCAAAAGCATCAATTCTTTTCCTTTCTCCCTTGTTCAATGTCCAGCTTTCACAACCATGTGATGCCACTGAAAATACCATGGCATGAGTCAGACGCACCTTCGTCTTCAGTGTGACATCTTTGCTTTTCAATACTCTAAAGAGATCTTTTGCCACAGCTTTTCCTAGAGCAATGCGTCTTTTGATTTCTTGACTGCTACTTCCACGGGTGTTGATTATAGAGCCAAGCAAAGCAAAATCTTGGACAACCTCAATCTTTTCTCCATTTATTGTGAAGTTGCATGCTGACCCAGTTGTAAGGATTTTTGTTTTGTTGATGTTTAGTCATAACCCATATTGAAGGCTATGATCTTTGATCTTCATCAGTAAATGTTTTAAATCCTCTTCACTTTCAGCAA
>VMDO01001954.1:0-11135 GCA_007922755.1 Pedetes capensis
GAAAAAAAAAAAAAAAAAAAAAAAAAAAAAAAAAAAAAAAAAAAAAAGAAAGAAAGAAAGAAAAAAGAAAGAAAGAGAGAGAGAGAAAGGAAGGAAGGAAGGAGAAAGAAAGGGAAAGAAAAGAAAAGAAATCAAAAGACGCATTGCATTGAGAAAAGTCATGGCAAAAGACTTCTTTAAAGTGTTGAAAAGCAAAGATATCACATTGAAGACAAAGCTGCACCTTACTCATGCCATGGTATTTTCAATTACCTCATATGCTTGTGAAAGCTGGACATTGAATAAGGGAGACAGAAGAAGAATTGATACTTTTTAATTATGGTGCTGGGAATGAATATCGGATATACCATGGACTGCCAAAAGAACCAATAGATCCATCCTAGAAGAAGTGTAACCAGAATGCTCCTTGGAAGCAAGGATGGTTAGACTACCTCTCATCTATTTCAGACATGTTCCCAGAAGGGACAAATTCCTGGAGAAGGACATTATATTTAGTAAAGTGGCAGGTCAACCAAAAAAAGGAAGACCCTCAACTAGATGGATTGACACAGTGACTGCAACAACAGGCTTAAACATAAAAATGATAATGTGAATGGCATAGTGTCAGGTAGTATTTTGTACATAGGGTCGCTATGAGTCAGACCCAACTTGATGGCACTTAACAACAGATTATACCCAGTCAGCCAAGCAGCAAAGTTTATTGAGAGAAGGAATTTGAACTGTTTGGGGAATTCTAAATGGAAAGAATATTCAAAATATATTCATGAAGTAGCCAAAACCTGATTACTATCCACTGCATGAATATAATCTAATAAATTATCAACAAAAGCTATTGTCAGATCAGAAGAGCAGGGTAGGGAATCCAGAAATACAAGGGAATTTTGCATACAACCTAAATGGTGGTTTAGTTCAGTAGAAAAAAAAAGATGACTTATTTCATAGAAGACATTAGTACCACTTATCTAGAAGAAAATAAATGGGGCCCCTATCATACCATATATGAAAATAAAAACCAGATAGATTCAAGATTGGAAAGTTGAAAAAAATCTCTTACAGTAACACAGGAAATTGCATGTATAACCTGGGGATGGGAGAAATATTCTTAACCAAGACTGGTAACCCAGAAGCTATAAAAGAAAAAATGGCCACATTTAACTGATTATGTTTTTTTAATATTTTCTTTTGAAATAATTATAAACTCACAGGATGTTGCAAAAACAGACCAGAAAGGTCCTGTATACCATTCACCCCACTTCCCCATTGTACCACCTTACAAAACTGTACCACAATATCCAAGCCAAGAAATAGAAGTTGGGACAATACACAGAGCTCGTTCCAATTTCCCCAGGTTTTACCTGTTTATGTATGTGTGTACGTGCCATGTATGCAATTTTACTCTGGTGTATTTATGTAATCATCACCAGGATCAGGACACAGACCAGCTATCACCTCAAGGGAACTCCATGGGCTGCCTATTTATAGTCACAGACACCCCCTTCCCAGCCTCACCCTGGCCTGCTCCCTGGCCCTTGGCAACCACTAATCTGTTGCTTGTCTCTGTTTTGTCATTCAGAGAGTGTTATATAAATGGAATCAGATAGTATATCATTAGGGGATTAACATTTTTTTCACTCAGCATAATGCCCTTGAGCTTCATTCAACTTGTCCAAGTATGAAGCGTTCATTCCTTCTTACTGCTGACTTGGATCCCACTGTGTAAATATACCATGGTTTGTTAAACCATTTGTCCATTGAGCCAGGCTCAGTGATGCACACCTATAATCCCAGTGACTTGGGAGGCTGAGGCAGGAGGATCACAAGTTTGAGGCCCAAGGCAGCCTGCATAACTTAGTGAGACCTTGACTCAAGATAAAAGAGTGAAATATGGGCTAGGGGTGCAGCTCACTGGTAGAATGCTTGCAAAACATGTGTGAGGCACTGGATTCAATCCCCCATTACAGAAAAGAAAAAGGAAAGGAAAAGAAAGGAAAGGAAAGGAAAGGAAAGGAAAGGAAAGGAAAGGAAAGGTATCCATTGAAAGACATTTGGGTTGTTTCTAATTTAAGGCTATTAAAAATAAAGGTGCCATTTTGCATAGACACAAGTTTTCATTTCTCTGAGATAATTGCCTGTGAATATGATTTGAGATCATAAAAATATAGCAAGCACATGTTTCATTTTAGAAAAACTACTAGATTATTTTCCAGAGTGTCTGTACCATTTTGTGTTCCCACCAGCAATAGATAAGAGCTTTGGTTTCTCCATAATCTCACCAGACTTTAGTTTGGCTTTTTAAAAAAAAGATTCTAGCTGGGCGCGGTGGCGCACTCCTATAATCCCAGCGGCTCGGGAGGCAGAGGCAGGAGGATCGCAAGCTCGAGACCAGAGGCAGACTGTGTAACTTAACAAAACCCTGTCTCAAAAACTGAAAAAATGGGCTGGGAGTGCAGCTCAGTGGTCCAGCACTTGCAAAGCATGTGCTTGGGTTCAACCCCCAGTAACACATACACACACACACAAAAAGATTCTAATAGAGGTATTGTGCTGGGGTTTAGCTCAGTTGGTAGGGTGCTGCTCTGCACTCTCTGAGGACCTGGGTTCAATCCCCAGCACCACAAACGTGGGGGAAGGATGTGGCAATCCACTCCTGAATCAATCTTGAAACAATCAGCCATTGAAAACTCTATGAGGGTTGCTATGAGTTGGACATGACTCAATGGCACCTAACAACAACAATAGAGGTACAGTGATATGTCATTGTGGTTTTTGATTTATATTTCCCTAATCCCTAATAATATTGAACAATTATTAATGTGCACATTTGCCATCCACCAGTTTTCTTTAGTGAAATGTCTCCCAATGTTTTTGTCCATTTTTTAATTGGTTGTTGGTTTTTGACTATTAGACTTTGTAAGTATTTTTTTGTTTTTTGTTTTTGTTTTCATTGTTTGCAGTACTTGGGGGTTGAACTTGTTAACAGGAATATTTGGGGTTCCTAGCATGGACCCCAATGGACAGGGTCTCTCTGGTCAGCCTGGAGGACCAACACCTATCCTCCAGGGCCAATGACCCTTGGCCTACATCCTGGTCCTTCACTCCTCCCCCTCCCATCGTGCCACCAAAGATGGCCCCTGACCAGCTCTGACATAGCCACCTCAACACTGATTGGGGCACCTAGAGCCTCCTGAGTGGTCTATAAGGAAACACCCCTGATTGGCCTGGCCCGTGGATAATCTACCTATCTTAATTGCACATCAGAATCACCTTTGAATGGTAAACTAACACACCTGTCAGCACCCTGATTGGCTATCTCCCATTCCGCATCCCCCTCCAAAGAGTATATAAACAGGCCACTGGCCACCCCTGGGGACCTCTTGTTTTCCATTGAACCTACCCATCACTTCAACCCAACCCACCCTATTCCTGAGACAGACCTCCAATCAAGCAGATCTACAATCAAGACTACAAGTAAGATAAGGGCCTCTGAAGTGGCGAAGACACCTAGCAAGTAACAAAGCACTCTTCAATTCTTCCCCAGCCTGGGAAGGAAGAGAGTAGAGAAGGCGAACTGAGAGAGGCAACACCAGCGGACCATCAACACCACCAACCAAAACATTAGAGCTGATTGGTACTTTCCTAAGAGCTGTTGCAATATCATAGCAGCAGCAACCTGTGCTGCTGGCTTGTGAGCTGTTGCACTTCATAGAGCTGTTTAATTCCTTAGCTCTCCTGCACAGGGAGCAGCTTAGTAAAGTTCTTGTTCTCTTTTTATAAAGAAGGCCTCCCCAGGAGGATCACAAGTTTGAGACCAGAGGCAGTCCTCGTAACTTAGCAAAACCCTGTCTCAAAAAGTAAAAAAAAAAAAAAAAAAGGGGGAGCTGGAGGCAGCAGCTCAGTGGTCCAGCACTTGCAAAGCAAGCAAGCACAAGACCTTGGGTTCAACAGCCCCCCCCAAAAAAATTTTTTTTAAAAAGGCCTCCTGAAGTCCTTCTGTTGGCAGCACCAGCCAGCTGTTGCCCTAATCCTGAGGGTCCCCAAACTCCAAGTGTTATGCCCAAAGTTCAAGTTCCCCAAAGACCACCAGGGAGTCCAAAGTCGCATGCAATAAAAAAAGAGGCTTTATTAAAGCTGGAGCTCAAGGGTATCGCACCTTGCCGGTTCAGTGTCAGACCCCAACTTGTTGCAGGGTAAAGGTTTATGTTGTGGGGTACAAGCAGGGAGGGAGGGGTGGTGAAAGTCAGATAAGGTGAGGCTTTGAGTTGCTAAAATATGCCATTCTTGTTATCTTGAGGTCTGGGAGTTCTATAGCCCTTTGATCTATGTCTGTATCTCTTGGAATGTAGCTCTGTGGCTTTTTCTAAGAATCAAAGTGACTCTGAGGTCAAACTCAGAGAACGTATGGTGTCTGGCCAGCTTGGGTATCTCACAAGTGGTGTCGCGGTGAGGCTCCATGACCTCAGCCCAGTCAGTAACCCCCAACCCAGCTAGAGCTGAACCCCAATGCAGGCGGACATGGGGAACATGGGTGAGTCCAGAGCACAAGTCCAGGAATCTGGCAGCAAAACCTCGGTCCTTGTATTTGGTGTATAAAAGAATTTATACTAGCTGGCCACAGTGCGTGCACCTGTAATCCCAGCAATTTGGGAGGCAGAGGCAGGAGGATCCCAAGTTCGAGACAAAAGACAGTCTACATAATTTAGCAAGACCCTATCTCAAAAAGTAAAAAAATAGGCTAGGGGTGCAGCTCAATGATGCAGCACTTGCAAAGCATGCAAGCATGAGGCCCTGGGTTCAACCCCTAGTACCAAAAAAAAAAAAAAAATTATACTTAACATAGAAGTTATAGTAGAGAGTGTAGACAAGATTTATTAAAGATTGTACCCCTTTAAGGGGACTGGGGTTTAGCTCTGTTGGTAGAGTGCTTGCTCTGCACTCTGATACCCTAAGTTCAATCCCCAGCACCACAAAAATGGGAGAAGGACCTGGCAGCCCACTAGCAAAACAATCCCGAAAAAATCAGCCATTGAAAACCCTATGAATAACAGAGAAGCACTTGAAACAGTGTGAGAAAACCAAAAGCACTTCAAAAGACTTAGGAGTTGGGTATAATAAAGTTTATTGCTATATCAAGATCAGCCCAAGGCAACAAGTCCTCTCAGGACTGACCCCAAACTTTATTCTCCTGGGGGTATATAGTTTACAGGGTGAGGGTTGTGGGCTTAAACCACATGTGCACAGCCTGCATGACCATCTGCAGGTGGATTAGGCAAGACTTTATCTGAATTAAGCTAGTTACCATGGAAATAGGTAGATAATGTGTACATGGGGCAGGAAATTGGGAAGTGGCTAACAGGGTGGAGAGTACACACAATAAGATAAGTTTAGCAATTTAAAAACTGGGGAAGTGACTCATAGGATGGAGGTTGTCAGAAATAAGCAGATAAGAAGCAAGGAGACTGTAGGTGACTCATAGGGTGGAATATAGGATAAGCTTTACATGCATAGCAGGAAGGATAGAGACGGGAGGTGACTTATAGGGTGGAGATTGTTGTGGAAATAGATAAGGAGCAAGGAGATGGGAGGTGACTCAGGGTGGAATATAGGATAACTTTTACATACACAAGAAAAATTTAACAGGTCTATAACAAGGAATGGGAGAAGGGCCTGGCAACCCACACCCAAGGCAATCCCGAAACAGTCAGCCATTGAAAACGCTATGAGGGTCGCTATGTGTCAGATACCGACTCGACGGCACCTAACAACAACAACAAGAACAACAACATAACAAGGAACATTAAGTTCTAGTAATTATATTTTAAGCAAACATTATGACATCTTAACTTTTGATTTAAATTTTTTACAACACACTGACATAGTGCCAGGCTTCGCATAGTGTCAGGGAGTGTTTCATTCTGTTGTACATATGAGTCGGACCTGACTTGAGGGCACCAAACAACAACAACAAACCTCTTTAAGGAATAATTACAAAGAAAACTGAGGATCCTGGAGAAACTCAGGTAGGTCTGCAAAGGAACTGGAAAAACATGGGCTCCCTGGGTGACTTGGCATAAGAGAAGGTAAAGAAGCCAGAGAACAGGAGAGTTAAGCAGGCTTTTAGAGGGAAAGGTTCCTTGGATAGAGAAGATGATGGGCCAGAGAGAAAGGAGAAGGCGGTATGGTTGCTGGAGAGAAGAGAAGAATGGAGGGCAAGGAGTGGGAAAAAGGAAAAGAAGAAGAAAAGAGAGCAAGAATAGACAGTGGAAGAAGAGAGAGCAGTATGTGTTCCTTCTAGTTTTATTCAAAGTAGGGGCTACCCAGGTTGACATCAGCCCTGGGTGCCCAGTTGTGGGCAGCCTAGCATCTTTGTTTTGTAAATAAGGCCCAGTGGCTTGGATTAGGGTGTGAGCCTCATTAGAAAATGTCCTTCCAGTGTCCTCAGAGATCCTCATGACTTCATCCATTATGGCTGAACAGAAGGAGCCATTTTCAATCCCTTTTTCCTCCGTAGTGCCTGCTAATGGCTAAACTAGCACTGTTTATGCACTGTTATGCAGTTATACAGGCTGCCTTGGGCCTCAAACTTGTGATCCTCCTGCCTCAGACTCCCAAGTCACTGGGATTATAGGTGTGCATCACTGAGCCTGGCTCAATGGACAAATGGTTTAACAAACCATGGTATATTTGTACAGTGGGATCCAAGTCAGCAATAAGAGCCTCACATATAATTTTCAAGTGCTCTACCATGGGGCTGCACCCCCAACCCATTTTCTATCATGAGACAGGCTCTTGCTAAATTACACAGACTGTCCCTGTTCTTAAACTCAGGAAACTTCTTCCTCTGTAGGTATGTGCCACTGCTCTTGGCTGAAAGTTCTTTACATTGTATAGATAAAGCCCATTGGCACATAGTTTATAAATATTTTAATTTTTCCCCCATTCCATAGCTGTTTTTCTTTCTTTCTTTCTTTCTTTTTTTTTTTTCTTCTTTGTTTTTGTTGAGACGTGTTCTCTCCTAGACTGGCTTTGATTTCTTGATCTTCCCAGACTCCAAATTCCTGCCTCAGCCTCCTGCCTGCTGAGATTACAGGCATATACCACCACACCCAATTGTCTTTACAATTGTCTTATACAAAGCAAGAATTTTAAATTTTGTTATGGAATCAGCCTAGATGAGCATAAACAGATCAATGAATAAATAAATGTTATATATACACAATGGCATATTATTCAACCATAAAGAAGAATAAAATTATGTTGTTTGCAGGAAAATGGATGGAAATGGAGATCATGTTAAGCAAAATAAGGCAGACTCAGAAAGACATGTTTCCTATCACATGAGGATTCTAGTTTAAATACACACACACACACATTCACACATGGGGCTTTATATATACATATACATATATAAATATACATATACATATATATGTATGTAACTCAGTTGGTAGAGCGCTGCTCCACACTCTCTGAGGACCCAGGTTCGATCCCCAGCACCGCAAAAAACGGAAAAGGATGTGGCAATCCACTCCCAAGCAATCCCGAAACAATCAGCCATTGAAAACCCTATGAGGGTCACTATGAGTCAGAGCTGACTCGATGGCACCTAACAACAACACACATACACACACACACATATACATACACACACACATCATATGTGTATGTATGTTATACATAATGGCATGAAAGTAGATGGGGGACTATTTGAGAAGAGGAAGGAGATGAGTAGTATGGAAGGCTGGTGGAGACAGAGAAAGAAAAGCCTCGGGTGCTTTTGCCTTGCAGGGACAAACACAGCTCTTTATTTCTCTGCCCTTATCAGGGCAGAGAGAAAACCCAAAGCATACAGGTTTAAGTGCTAGTAGCTCTTATACTGCCTCACAGGCAGATGTTTCCATGTTGGTGGTCTCGGTGAAGAGCGAGTTCTTTCCTTGTTGATGATCGTGGAGGGAGAGCATTCTTTCCTCACCGAAGGTCCGGTCTGGGCGAGAGAGCGGAGAGAGCTGTTTCCTCATCAGTGGTCCGGGTGAAAAAGGAGTCTTTCCTTGTTGGTGGTCGAAGGTCCGGGAGAAAAATGGTCGAGCTGCCGCAGTGTAGCTCCTTATATAGCTCACCCACAGAATAGCGTGAGCTAATCAGCTTTGAGTCCAATTGTCCAGTCAGGTTCGGGGGATTTGTGAAGGGTTTTGTACAAACGTCCAACCAAGTTACTTTCATTTTCCCTAGATTTCTAATTTACAAACCAGATCTTCAAAAGCCGTTTTCCCAGTTTTGGGGTTTTTGCCAATTTCTTCCCAATTTCTCCCTACAAAGTAGTAGTGAAAAGGCTGTTATAAGAGTGAGTAAAGGAAGGATGACTATGAGCAAAATGCATAACATACCTGTATGAAAATGTCACTATGAAACCCATCATTTTGTACAATGAATATATGCTAATGTTTAAAAAGTTAAATTTTTATAAAGTTCAATTTATTGACTTTTTCTTTTATAAACCATGTCTTTGGTATCATGTCTAAAATCCCTTTACTTGTTTTGTTTTGTTTCATTTTGTTTTGTTTTGTTTTGGTTTTGTTTTTGTTGGGACAGGGTCTTGCTGTGTAGCTCTGGCTGGCCTAGAACTCTCTACGTAGCCCAAGTTGGTCTCTAACACCTTGTCAATTCTCCTTGTCTCAATCTCCTGAGTGCTGGGATTACAGGCATGCACCAACATGCCTGACTAGTGAAAACCCTTTACTTTTCCATAGGTCTCACAGAGTTTCTCCTCTGTTTTCATCTAAAAATTTTCTACACTTTACGTTCTATATTTAAATATATGATCCATTTTGAGTTAATTTTTTAATAATGTGTAAAGTCTCAGTTGAGATTTTTGTTTGGTTGATTGGTTTTAGCCTATTTCCAGTTGCTTTAGCACCATTTGTTGAAAAAACTACACTTTCAAAAAAAAAAAAAAAGAAAAAAGAAAAAACTACACTTTCCATTGTGTTTTTTTTTTTTTCTTGCAGTACTTGGGGGTTGAACCCAGGGCCTCACACATGATTTGCAAGTGCTCTACCACTGAGCTGCACCCTCAGCCCCTATTTCACTTTTTATCTTGAGACAGAGTCTCTCTAAATTACTCAGGCTGCCTGGAACCTGCAATCCTCCTGCCTCCTCCTCCCAAATCACTGGGATTACAGGGTGAGCAATGGTGCCTAGCCATTGAATTCCTTTCCTATGTTTATCAAAAATCACTGCCTGTATATGTATGTATAGCTAACTACATACAAATTTAATTTTTTTTTTTTTTTTTTTTGCGGTACTGGGGGTTGAACCCAGGGCCTCATGCTTGCATGCTCTGCAAGTGCTGTGCCACTGAGCTGCACCCCCAGCCCATTTTTTTACCTTTTGAGACAGGGTTTTGCTAAATTACGCAGACTACCTCTGGTCTCGAACTTGCGATCCTCCTGCCTCTGCCTCCAGAGCCACTGGGATTACAGGCGTGCGCCACCGTGCCTGGCTAAACTCAAAAATGTTATATAAAATAGCATATACAAAGTAAGTAGTCAAGAGATTGTAAAAATGTGCAACACCATTGACAGATTATAAACTGATACTATGATAACGATAATTAACAAGGGAAAAGAGAAAAATAAACAAATCATAAGCGTAAGTTATCCATGAATGCAAAGCAATACAAAACAGTCATCAAACACTTCAAAGCACTTTAACTTAGTTGCACCAAGAATATACAAATTAAAAATGAAAATTGGCCACCACAGCACACCTCTGTAATCCCAGAAACCTGAGAGGGTGAAGCAGGAAGATCTCAAGTTCGAGGCCAGAGGCAGCCTGTGCAATTTAGCAAGATCCTGTCTCAAAATAAAAAATAAAAATTGGGTTGGGGTGCAGCTCAGTGGTAGAGCACTTGCCTAGCAGGCGCAAGGTCCTGGCTCTACCCCCAATACTGAGGTAAAAAAGAAACAAACAAAGATCCCATAATTCTGCCTGTTAATGAGGATACAAAGAATGATATTCTCATTCATTGTAAGTGATATGATAAATTATTATAGCCATTTGAGAGGGCAAACAAGCACTATTTTAAAAATTAAAAGTGACCATAACAAGCTAGAGAAATTGATACTAAAGTTCACAGAAAAATAAACATGCAAAAATAGCTAAGAGAACACTGAAAAGGAAGAACTATTAGGAGAAACCAACCTTACCAAATATTGTAACAACCCACATGACCTCAGCAATTAAGCATGGCACTGGCTCCTGAACAGAAAAACCAAAACAATTGTTCACCCCATCCACATGAATAAACTCCAAGTAGATCAGAGTGCCAATGCAAAAAAAAAAAAAAAAAAAAGAAAGTCAAGCTATTCAAATGTTAAGAGAAACGTGAATTCCTATTATAATGTAGATGCAAGGAAAGGTTTTCTGTGACTCAAAATCCTGACACAACTTATATATTAAGGCACTCCAAGTAATGTCAAAAAGACAAATGACATCCTGCGCTGACCTGAGATGTAGAGAACAGAAGTACTTATGGTGACTTCCTCTAGAGCAGGCTTTTCTGATACAATGCCAGCTGATCACTCCTGGGATCAAAACAGCCAACTTCCCCAAACTCTCATAGTGCTATCACACTTCATGCTGAAGTATTTTAAAGTAAATTACAGATAGCATCCCTTGAGCAAATATGTAAGCTCAAGGTATTGTGTAAGTCTGATTTTTTGGTATGAAGTATAAAAATCATTCTAAAAAATTGCAGGAATGGACCAAGATGGGTAGGTAACCTTGTTGCAAGAGGCACATTCTATGTGTTCTTTGAAGCAGGAGGCCAAGGAAACTTCAATTGCTACAAGGAAGAAAGACTGAGGATAAACACCTTGCCAGAGACTCTAAGCTCAAATACGGGGCATCCCTTCTTCCTTGACTGAGCGTTAATGCAAAGTCCAAGCAATGGGAAGACGTATTAAGGCACTAAGTGGCAGGTAGGATATTACAACGTAACAGAGGGAGAAAACAATGGCATTGAGGAGATACTCAGGGCATCTTTAACCCAGGTCTGGGATCTGGGTGGTTGTCATTACAAATCTATAGATTGTGGTTGTTGTTGTTAGGTGCCGTCGAGTCGGTATCCGACTCATAGT
>VMDO01001954.1:11235-150744 GCA_007922755.1 Pedetes capensis
GTCAGTGCTTCTCTGCTGTTCATAGGGTTTTCAATGGCAGATTGATTTTTGAGAGGGGGTTGCCAGGTCCTTCTCCCAAGCCTACAGCTTCTGGTGTTCCCAGGCGGTCTCCCATCCAGGTACTAACCAGGCCCGACCCTGCTTAGCTTCCGAGATCTGACGGGATCGGATGCCACAGGGCTACAGCTGCAGGCTCATAGTGGTTTAGGGCAGGTTTAAAGCTCTTTTATGAAAACATCTGAAACCACCACAAGAGGGCGCTTTGAACTCTGACATTTTCTCCCTCAACCCATTCCCTGCTATCTTTGACAGGTGCCCTCCATCTGTACCTTGGGTCAGTACTTCAAAATATTTGCCTGTTTTTCTCTCTGAGATTGTTTCTGTGTACCTTTATGTCTCTTCATACCTCTATTTCTCTCCTAATGTGTGTCTTTCTCTTGTTCTAATCTGTCTTCACTTCCCACCTGCTAAATTTATGTCTTCCTTTCGCTCCCTCTTTTCTCTCTCTAGTGACCAACTGTAACACACAACCAAAATGTAATACTCAGTAAAAACTTTTAAGTTCTTTATTAAAATTGAAGGATTTCATTTATTGTAGTTAAATCAATTATTTATGATTTGTAAATAATGGTAACTAACACATATAGAACTTTATACTAAGTTGCCATTATGTTTTATTCTCTTTCTTTTTTCTTTCATTCTTTCTTTCTCCCTTTCTTTTATTTCTTTCTTTCTTTTTTTTATTTAGAAATAGGACCTTAATCCCAGTGGCTCGGGAGGCGGAGGCGGGAGGATCGCAAGTTCGAGACCAGAGGCAGTCTGCGTAACTTAGCGAGACCCTGTCTCAAAAAGTAAAAAAAAAATGGGCTGAGGTGCAGCTCAGTGGTCCAGCACTTGCAGAGCATGCAGGCGCGAGGCCCTGGGTTCAACCCCCAGTACCGCAAAAAAAAAAAAAAGAAAAAAGAAACAGGACCTTGATATGTAGCCTAGGCTGGACTTGAATTTGCAATCCTCCTGCCTCAACCTCCTGAGTGCTGGGATCACAAGCCTGTGCCACCCTACCCAGATAATTATGTCATTTTATATCTTCTATCCTTACAGCCATTAGGAGAGGTATTATTATTCCCACTTTACAGATAAGGAAACCATGAGGTTAATTTCTGAGGGTTGAAAAAAATGTCTTGAATACTATGCTCACAGCATTTTATATTGAAAAGGAATTAAGCTATCTTTTGCTTAAGTTAACCCCAAGAGATTCACCCCTTGCCCACTAGGGATCAGAGCCTCATCAATTAAGAGAGAAAGAGAGAGAGAGAGAGAGATCTCCACCGTTTCCAGGCTAGCACCTGGCAATCACTCAGGTAAGAGAAAATCTGGACTAAATTTATTGTCTTTAGGAGTAAAATGGGAAGGCAGATAGCATTTACATAGAACCAAGGGCTGAGTTTGGGGCTGAAGGTTAGCTCAGTTGGTAAAGTGCTTGCTTTGCGCACTCTGAGGCCCTGGGTTCAATCCCCAGCACCACAAAAAACAGGAGAAGGACCTGGCAGCCCACTCCAAAAACAATCCAGAAAATAATCAGCCATTGAAAACTCTGTGCATAGCAGAGAAGCACTGACAATAGTGTTGGGCATGGCACAGTGTTGGGTAGTGTTTCATTCTGTTGTCACTATGGTCACTATGAGTCAAGCCCAATTCAATGCCACCTAACAACACCACCACAACGAGGACTGAGTTTAGTAACACCCTAATAATGCAGGGCAAAAGACCATTCAGAGTAAAACATATTAAATTTGACTCTGCACACTTCCTGTTATTATCTATGTATATCTTAATTTATTCCTTTGACTTAACAATGCCCCATGTGCGTCAAACTTCAAAATATATCAAAGGGAATGCAGTAAAAATGTCTCCCATTCAACATCTGGTTCCCTTCCCAGCAAGCAAACAATATTACTAACTTCTTTTTTCTTTTGCAGTACATGGTAGTTGAACCTAGGTCCTTGCACGTATTTTGCAAATGTTCTACCACTGAGCTGCAACTCTGGCCCATTTTGTTTTTTTATTTTTTTTATTGAGACAGGGTCTCACTAAGTTACACAGGCTTCCTCTAGCCTTGAGCTTGTGATCCTCCTGTCTCAGCCTCCTGAGTTGCTGGGATAACAACATGTGCCACTGTGCCTGGCTTCTGGAGGTATTTTATTCAAATGCAAGGAAATAAGAAGTAGAAATGCAAATGTATACTTATTCTCTCCCCCTTTAAACAAATATTAATGCATTACAACTGTTGTTGTTAGGTGCCGTCAAGTCGGTATCCGACTCATAGCAACCCTCATAGGGTTTTCAATGGCTGTTTCGGGATTGCCTTGGGAGTGGATTGCCAGGTCCTTCTCCCATTTTTGAGGTGCTGGGAATTGAGCTCAGGACCTCAGAGACTGCAGCGCAGCACTCTACCAACTGAGCTAAATCCCAGCCCGTATTACAACCACTATCCTGCATATTGCTATCGTCATTTGGAGTATATCTTGGAGATCTCTCCACATCATTGTGTAAAGACCTTTCTCATTATGTTTTTGTTACAACATAGTGCTTCATCAAATGAATGTACTGTAGTTCATGTAACCAGTTTCCTATAGGAGGACATTTACGTTTGGACAATCTAAGCCATGCTGAATAATTAATTATTCATCTGCTAGTTTTCTTCATGTATCAGTATAGCTGAAGGTAAAATCTTAAGTCATGGAATGGATGAGTCAGTGATAGAAGCATTTGTAAGTTTGATAAAAATATTACCAGGCTGCCCTCTGAGAGTTGGTATCACATTTAAGAATGTCTGGTTTCTTGCACCTTGGCCAGTACAGTATATTATCAAACTTCATCTTTGTTTGCCATGAAGCTGGTATTTCTCTCCCTAGGAGTAAGGCTGAGCATCTTCTCTTATGCCTGAGTCATTTACATTTCTGTCCAGATACTTTGCTATTTTTTGTTGATCTTCTCTTATCAATTTCTTATTTATTAAGGAAATTATGCCTTTTGATATGAACTATAACTGTTTTTCCAAGGTTGTTTCATCCTTAATTTTATGATAGTTTTCTGACACACTGAAAATTTTTTATTTTTAAGCAATTGAACTTAATTTTTTTTTCATTTTATGCCTGTGTTTTATATAATAGAAAAGCTCTCCCTATTCAGGATATTAAATAACTTTCTTGTGGCTTCTTCTAGTGCTTTTCTGGTTTCATTTTTGTACACTAAATATTTTTAATAAATTTGGAAATTATCCTTCTATGAAGTAAAGATCCAACTTCATTTTTTTCCTGATATTCTCCATGTTTGAGTAGAATGATTTTGAGCTGGAGACTGACAACAGGCAGTTGTTCCGTTTTAGGGAGCATGAGAACCCCAGAGGAAACTTACCATGCTTCATTTGCGTTGGTGATATAGGAGTAATAAATGCAATATTCAATATGGCCTGGGAGGAGGGAGTTTGCATGCCCTCTTCTTCAAGTCACATGCTTGTGCATTTTGTAGGTAAGAGGGCCATTCGATCTATAGGACAAAGAAAGCATTTCCTATTGGTGCTTGCAAAGTTGCTAGAAGGGCTAGAGAAGTGGGTTCTAGGCTGGACCCCACTAGAATCACTAAATCCACCTGAGGACTGTTGATTTGATTTGTTATCACCTGAAGCTTGAAAGTGTCAGAAATAACTGAAATGTTCTGGAATAGTGGCCCACACAAGAGGCTAACAGGAGGATTGAAAGTTCAAGGCCAGCCTTAGCTGCATAGCAAGATCCTCTCTCAAAAAAACAAACAAATGGCCAGGCACAGTGGCGCACGCCTGTAATCCTGTAATCCCAGAGACTCAGGAGGCAGAAGCAGGAGGATCACAAGTTCGAGACCAGAGAGAGGCAGTCTGCATAATTTAGCAAGACCCTGTCTCAAAAAGTAAAAAAAAAAAAAAAAAAAATGGACCGAGGGTGCAGCTCAGTGGTCCAGCACTTGCAGGGCACGCAAGCGCAAGGTACTGGGTTCAACGCCCAGTACCGCAAAAAATAAAATAAAAGAAAGAAATAACAGAAGTGAACTTAAAGTGTCACTGGCAGGTAGGGGGATTTACCCCAACATTATTGCCTGCCTTGAGTAGGGAGTTCCCCTTCTGGAGACCTACACTTAGGGGACACATTGGGTCTTTGTCCTGGTGGCAGGAAAGAAGTCCAGGACAAGGCAGAGAATGAAGCAGAGTTTATTAGATAAAGGGTAAAAGATAGTATACACTTCAGGGAGATGTGCTGGTGTATAGAGAGAGACATGCATGGGTGTCTTTATAATGGCTATATATGTGATTTTGTGCCTGTGTGTGTGTGTGTGTGTGTGTGTGGTACTGGGGATTGAACCCAGGGCCTTGTGCTTGCATGCTTTGCAAGTGCTGGACCACTGAGCAGCACCCCCAGCCCATTTTTTTACTTTTTGAGACAGGGTCTCTCTAAGTTATGCAGACGGCCTCTGGTCTCGAACTTGCAATCCTCCTGCCTCTGCCTCCCCAGCCGCTGGGATTACAGGCGTGTTCCACAGCGCCTTTTGAAGTTACATTGCTCAACCAGGTCCCAGCAGGTACATAGTATAAATTTACAGATAGGAAACAGGTGCATTGTTCAAATGCCTAGATTGGGACAGTCAAGGAACTTCTTACTACATCTAGTCACAAGGAAATTACCTAGACCTGTTATTTTAATTGTAGTCTGTAATCCAGTTCTGTGAGATTCTCAGGAAGTACAGGATTCTGTGCAGGCGGTTCTCACAGCAGCTTTCTTTTTTGGTTGTGTTGGAATTTTCTGCTGATAAGACTCTGACCAGATCCTAGGGTGAGAAGCCCTTTCTTCCCATGTCCCCCCAATTTTCCCTGTTTTTCTATCCTGCCTCAAAAGCTCTGAATAGTCATTATCTCAGGCACTCTATGGTGAGCTGTTAAAAGCACAGTGAGACCAGTGAATTCAGAGCTGATCATGATCATCAGGGATATATTTAAAAGTAATAATAATAACCAGTATTTTTCATGGTGAAATGTTAAGTGTTGTTGAATTTTTTTCTTAATTACAAACCTCAAATTCTTTATGACAGCCTGATTGAAATCAATGGTTAAGCTAGAGAATACCAAGTTCTAACTGCATCATCCTTGCTAAAGCTGAGTGTCTTTGTGCTCTGACACTAGGCGCTGACAAAAACAATACCTTTGTGATACAGCTAAGGGCAAAGGGCTGGAGAACTACAGGTCAGATACCTCGAAGTTATCAACAGTATAAACTGCAGTCAGCTTTGTGTAAAGTCTTTCTTTGAAAATGTCTTTCTGCTGTGTATATTATCATCATAAATTAAATTGTCCACAAGAAGCTCCCATTCTGAGACCTTTACCTCCAATGGCTAAATGATATAGCCTTTAACTTCAAGACTGTGTAACACAGCAAACATCCAGCCATAACGTATGTGTGCAGTCCAAAATCTGTATGCACATTAGTCACATAAAATACGAGATGGTGTTTTTCCAAAATAACAAAATCCACTACTTATCAGCCAGTCTAGACCATCTTATGAGATGATCTTGTGAGTGCAAAAGTAAAGATAATAGAACTTAATCATATCTGCCCAAACTCTGATACAAGAAGGTTCAGAACAATTGCCACTAAGCAGTTACTTAGCCTCGCCACAGGGACAGTTTCCCTCCATTGGCCCCTTTCACTGCCTGAATAGGGGAGCTGGCAGACCACGGAAACAGCCTCACTATACCCACTCCCTGTTATCAGACATGTCATGCCTGAGTTTTAGTTATGTGTTTGTTGGAGGAAGTTGTGTTTGTTCATTTTATGTTTGTAGCAGGAAATTGAATTTTCTAATATTCAATCCACTTTTTGTAATTTCACTTGTGTCTTTGAAGTTGGTTATTTTTGTTGTTTGTTTGTTTGCTTGTTCTGCGGTACTGAAGAGTTGAACCCAGGACCTCACACATACTTTGCAAGTGCTCTACCACTGGGCTGCACTCCAGCCCCTTTTTATTTTGAGATAGGGTCTCTCTAAGTTACGCAAGCTGCCTCTGGCCTTGAACTCACAATCCTCTTGCCTCTGCCTCCTGAGTTACTGGGATTACAGGCTTGCACCAACCAACATGCCTGGCCATCTCTTTACACTTAACTTGACCAATATAAGTGCTATTCAGATCCTCTTTGGATTAGGGAAGATGTACCAGGTTTCCTCCATATGTAAATTTTGGAACATGGAAAGGTAAAGAGTTATTATAGCAGAAATTTTTTTAAAACACTGTTCAGAATTTAGGCCTTTTCATTAATAACATGTCACATATTTGATTGTTCTTATAACCAAAGAAGTTGCTGTTAGGTGCCATCGAGTTGATCCAACTCATAGTGACCCTATGTACAGCAGAACCAAACACTCCATCATGCTGTGCCATGCCCAGCACTATATCAGTGCTTCTCTGCTATTCATAAGGTTTTCAATGGCTGACTGTTTCAAGATTGCTTCAGGAGTAGATTGCCATGTCCTTCACCCATTTTTGCAGTGCTGGGGATTGAACCCAGGGCCTCAGAAAGCACAGAGCAGCACTATACCAACTGAGCTAAATCCCAGCCCCACAACAAAAGAGGCATTGGTGAAATACATTTACTGATGGTAGGATGGGTAATGGGTTGATTCCACATCCATAAACCTCAGATGTTGTTAATTGATAGCTATCCTCCATGGCCCCTCCATTCTATGGCAGGTGCTATATATGCTTTATCTCAGATGCTCATGAAAGCCGAGAAAGTTAAGTTTTAGCCCCATTCTATAGTCCCAAATCCCAGAGAGGCTGTACAGCTGGGAATTGGCAGAGTAGAACCAGGTTTCCAGCCATCTTTTCAACTCAATATTTCCCAGCCCAGTATTCTGTGAAATGCTTATCAGTTAAGTCTCAAAACAGCATTCCAGAATCAAAGCTTAAGAATTCCAGCAAACTGAGCCAGGTATATGGTGCATGCCTGTGATCCCAGCACTCAGGAGGCTGTGGTAGAAGAATCAACATGAGTTCAAGGTCAGCCTGGGCTTAATAGCCAGACCCTGTCTCATAAAACCCAAACAAACAAAATCAAAATAAATGATTTCCTCTCTCATATCAATATATTAGAGTTTTGGCGAAGTCCTGCATTGAAGAAAAGTGTTTATTTCTTTTGGTTGTCCCCAAATATATTGTCCTGGAACTGACCACTGAGGCCACCAGCAGAGGACAAAGCATTACTGCCTCATGTTCCACAGCCAGTTGCCATCACTAGGGTATCATCCTGGACCCACCTTGTCCCTCCCACCCAACAAGCCTGGGAAGGGGAGATGGGAGGAGTCACAAGGGCAGCACGTGGTTGGCTCAGAGCAGTGTGCTGTGGCTTTGTAGCCCTGCCTTTGTGAGGTGGAGGAAGAACACCGGCTTCCCCACCACCCTGCCAAATGAAGGGTTGCTCTCAAAGGAATTCTGAAGATCTAGGTGCTTGCAGAAGGATTCTGCCCATGAGGGCCATCGACCCAGTCCAGTCAGTGATGGGAAGGAGCAAAGAAAATCCTGTCAGCATTCTCCAGAGAAACAGAACCAGAAGGCTTGGCTCGTGGGATTGTGGGTGCTGGCAAGTCTGAAACTGGAAGGACAGGTCAGCAAGCAGGAAATTTCCAAAGGTGTCAGTGTGACAATTTCAGGCCAGAAGTCAAAGACAATCTGGAGGCAGAAGGCCTTCCTCTTCTGGGGACATCAGCCTTTTCTTTGAAGGCCTTCAACTGGTCAGGTAAAGGCCACTCACACTGAGGCAAGTAATTTGCTTCATTCTAAGTCTACTGACTTAAATGCTGATTACATCAAAAAATAACTTTTGTGTGTGTGTGTGTGTGTGTGTGTGTGGATTTTGAGGGTTGAACCCAGGCCCTTAAACACACTTTGCAGTACTCTCCTGCTGGATGTACCACTAGACCTTTTTTCTTTTTTAAATTTTGAGTCAGGGTCTCACTAAGTTACACAGGCTGCCTCTACCCTTGAACTCTTTATCCTCCTACCTCAGCCTCCCAAGTTGCTGAGATTGTGGGCAAATGTCAACATGTCTGGCTCAAAAAAAAAAAAAAAAAAAAAAATCTTCACAGCAACATTTAGACTGGTGTTTTTTTGTTTGTTTGTTTTTGTTTTTGTTTTTAAAGACTGTTATTTGACCAAACAACTGGGTATCACACAGTCTAGCTAAGTTGACAGATAAAAATCACCCATCACAACCTCAAAGAGAAAAAGCTCTCAAGTTAGAAAAAAGATCTCTTCTGCCTGGCTGTCCTAACACATCAGAGAAGCTGGAGTGCAGAAGAGTGGGAGTCCTCACAGTAGAGCCCACATTCCCAGGTGTGAGAAGAAGAGAAATACAAGCCCAGAGCAAGCCCTAAGCAACCACCTGGCCAGGCTGGGGGAAGACAAGGCACGAGGATTAAACTGGAATTACAAACTGGACTGGATATTTAATTACTGAAAACAGTTGGAAGTTATGGTGTCTTCCAAGACATCACCAAGAGACAAGAAAAGAGGGTTTCATAGAAAATGAATGAGGCATCAGTGGAGAAAAGTAAACCATTTGTGTTTAGAGCCCTCTGTGCTGACATTAATTAATAAAAATGGCTGTGTTTGGGAGACCCAGTTCATTTTATACCCAGTTTCATTGATACTAATAAACCGGTAATAAACTGGGCAGGGTGGTGTACACCTGTAATCCCAGTTACTCAGGACGCTGAAGCAAGGGGATCACAAATTAGAGACCGGCCTGCGCTACATAGCAGGTCCAAGGCCAGCCTGGGCATCTTAGTGAGACACTCTCTCAAAATAAAAAAGGACTGGAGATGTAGCTTAGTGGGAGGGTGTTTGCATAGCATATGCAAGGTCCTGGGTTCAATTCCCACTACTGGGGAGAAAAATAAAAGCAGTTTACATAAATTAGGCTGTTTGAGAGACTCCTAATCTGGGATACACTTTAATTCATTTCTATCAACATTACCATAAGAAAGGCAGGTGAGGCAAATCTTGGAAGAGTCTGTACAGAAATTATCATGGTAGCTTTATACCACGTTTAGGAGGAGGAAAGATAACATGTAATACTATGTGGCTCAGACTCTGAAAACCTTTTTTTTTTTTTTTTTTTTTTTTGGACGGACAGGGTCTTACTATGTAGCTTAAACTAGCCTAGAGCTCACTATGTAGCCAGGCTGGCCTCAAATTCATGATCCTCCTGCCTCAGCCTCCCAAGTGCTGAGATTGCAGACATGCGCCACCACACCAGCCTCTGAAAATCTCTTCTGCATAAATTTCCACATTATCCAAAATTCAAAGAAAAACAGTACAGAAGGTTACCAAGATACATTCCCGGAAAGGGAATTAGAATTTATATCCAATGTTCATTATCCAATTGTTCATTTCTTTGGGGCTATAAAACTTAAAAGGGAAGAATGACCAAGTGACATTTTTAAAGAGGAAATTGGGATGATAATGAGGACATTTAAAGTCTCCCACTCTGTCCTTCTGATTTCAACCTGCAGCTCAGTTGAGATTTATTGAATACTTACTGCAAAATGCACAGAATTAAAACTGCTCTGAAGGAAAAAGGAAGGTGAGCCCAGCAAGGTTCAATTCTCCTGCCAGGAATTTGTTCTAAGCACAGCTCTGTGTAAAAGATTGTGTGTGTTAAGCTTGCCATTGTATCTCTGGCACCCAGAACCTGTAACCTAACCAGCCTGGTAGAGGTACTCACAAAATGTTTAGTCAGTGACCACATAAATAGATGGATCCATGTCAAATGTGTTGCTTATTTTATAAAGAAAGTACACTTGGCCTAACAATACAATTGTGTGTTGCTTCTGTTCCTAAGGGCCAAAAATCTACCCTGTCCATTTGCAGTATTGAATACTTGCAACGTGCAAGACCTTGAGTTCACATCCATGTTCACTGCAGTACTATTCACAAGAGCCAAGATATGGAATCACTCTAAGTGTCTATTAATGGAAGACTGGGTAAAGAAAATGTGGAATAGCACATATACACGATGTAATTCTATTCGGCCTTTTTTTTTTTCTTTTTCGATACTGGGGGATTGAACCCAGGGTCTCCCACATGCTTTGCAAGTTCTCTACCACTGAGCTGCATCCTCAGCCCATTTTTTAGTTTTTTATTTTGAGTCAGGATCTCTCCAAGTTTTACAGGCTGCTTCTGCCCTTGAATTTGCCATCCTCCTGCCTCCACCTCCTAAATTGCTGGGGTTATAGGCATGCACCACTGTGCCTGATTTTTTACTGCTCATCTTAAAAACGATAAAATCCTGTCATCTGTGGCAACATGGATGAACCAGGGGAGCATGTTAAATGAAATGAGCCAGGCACAGAAAGACAAATACTACATGATCTCTGTCATATGTAGAATCTAAAGAAACTGATCTCAGCTGGGTGCAGTGGCACACCCTGTAAGCCCAGCAACTTGGGAGGCTGAAGCAGGAATATCACAAGTTCAAGGCTAGAGGCAGCCTGAGAAACATGGCAGGACCCTCTCTCAAAATAAAAAATCAAAGAAGTGGCTGGGGGTACAGCTCAGTGGTAGAGCATTTGCCTAGCATGCATGAGGCCCTGGGTTTGACCTCTACATAGAACTCCCCCAAAAAACAGAAAAAGAAAAGAAAAAACTCTACTCCATAAATATGTACAATTATTGCGTGCCAATTAAAAACAAAAAGACACAGTGTTAGGTGCAGGGATAAGACAGTCAACAAAGAAACATGCAAACTGATCCCTCATCTTACTTGATGGCCCCCAGGGGAGTAAGAGAGTAATTCTGGGACAAGCAGATAAGGGTTCACACAAAGAAGGAAGGACACCAGGACAGTGAAGAGTAGGGTCACCATAACGGAACCCTGATTTATTTGGGACCCTGCTTGTCTCTCCTGGAGCCCGGCATGGGGCAGAGACTAGTCAGGGTCATACTCTGCAGTGTCAGGAAGGGGCTGGAAGCCAGGGCAGCCTGAAGGGGTCCGGCTTCCTTTCCCTGCCATGTGGACATGATAGCTAAGCATTCAGCCGTGGACCTTGAGGTGAGAGAGAATGGCATCCCTATGCTCCCGTGAGGGTGCAGAAAGAATGGAGCCAGGATCACCTGTGACTGCAAGACTCTCTGTGAGTATCATTTTACATGAGAGGGAAATTTAATCTCTATCTTGTTAAACTGCAGTCATCAGGTCTCTGTTACAGTAGCCAAAAATCATCCTAATGGATACCAGCACCAGACTCAAAACATAATTAGAAAAGATTTGCCAGCCGATGCCATATTAAAGAGAAGACTTCTGGAGACAAACCAAACAGGTGGAGCAAAGTGTGCTGGTTAGAGGGACCGTGGTCAGAGAAGAAGGCCTGGGAATAAGAAGGGCGCCTCATCCCAGGGCCAGAGTTCAGTGCAGCAGGCAGGGGAGGATTGTGGGTGAGCAATGAAGCCAGGAAGGACAGCAGAGTCTGAGTCATGAAGACCTTGTAGGTAAAGATGCCGGGCGGGGGATGGGGGGTGAGGATGGTGGTATCAAGGGTTTCTAGAAGGTAAGGGCATGACCAGGTTCCTCTGACTCTTCTGGCTATTCTGCAGAGAATAGATGGAGAGGGAAACTAGAGGAATTCACAGAGACCAGGACCTTGGCAGCTGATGGTGACCAACTTGTCCCAGTTTGCCTGGGACTTTCTTAGCATTGGAAATCCTGCTTTCTGGGACCCTTATTCCCATGCACCCCCAGACCCAGCTAACACTGACAGCTAGAAACACTGCTACAGTACTCCAGGTGACAGCTCAACACTGCGCACCTGACACTGCTCAGGCGGCTCCTCCTCTTGGAAATCATACAGAACCCTTTGTGAGCAGGAGCCAGGGCAGAAAAGAACCTCCTGGGCCCCCAAATTCCAGAAAGAAAGGTCGTGACTTTCAAAGTCTAAGAATTTTTTTTCTTTTTTCAGTCTTAATCCAGGGCTTTGCCTCATTTTAGGCAAGCACTCTGAGCTACACTCCCAGCCCAGGAAATTCTTTTTCTAAAACAAAACAAAAAACAAAAATTTTTAAGTCAAAAGTCTCTATTGTCCTTGCCTCTTTGTTACAATTATTCTTGTTTGATGGTTGATATTATTTGACTTGTTCATGGCCAACTGACAGCTGAAGGAAGCACAGCAGAATTCTGACCCCTTGTTCTAATATCTCAGGGATGGGCCACCTTTCAGTTGAGGGAGATGTGGGTACGTACGTGTCCAAACACTTAGGAAATCTGTGTGGCTTCAGCTGCTGTTTGGTTTTTGTGCACCCCCTAAATATATATATATAGTATGTATGTGTGTGTATATATACATATATATGTGTGAGTATGTGTATAATATAGTGTATATATATATGTGTGTGTATATATATATAGTATGTATGTGTGTGTGTGTGTGTGTGTGTGTATATAAAATCTCTATCTCTATCTCCACATGTATTTCTTTTCTTTTTTTTTTTTTTTTTTGTGGTACTGGGGGTTGAACCCAGAGCCTCGCGCCTGCATGCTCTACAAGTGCTGGACCACTGAGCTGTACCCCCAGCCCAATTTTTTTACTTTTTTGAGACAGGGTCTCACTAAATTATGCAGACTGCCTCTGGTCTCAAACTTGCAATCCTCCTGCCTCCACCTTCAGAGCTGCTGGGATTACAGGCATGCGCCACCACGCCCAGCTCTACCTATATTTCTATCATCTCTATCTCAATCTCTCCTTTCTTTGACAAGGTCTCGCAATGTAGCCCAGGCTAGGCTGGAACTAGTGATCCTCCTGCCTCTGCCTCCAGACTACTGGGATTACAGGCATGTATCACCACACCCAGCTTCATCTCATTCTTTTTTTTTTTTTGGTACTGGGGGTTGAACCCAGGGCCTCGCACTTGCATGCGTTGCAAGTGCTGTGCCACTGAGCTGCCTCCTCCAGCCCCCCCTTTTTTTTTTAATCTTTTTGAGACAGAGTCTTGCTAAATTATGCAGATTGCCTCTGATCTCAAACTTGGAATTCTCCTGCCTCTGCCTCCCGAGCCACTGGGATTACAGTTGTGCGCCACCGCGCCCAGCCAGCTTCATCTCATTCTTTAGAACCCTTTACTAGAACGGCCTGGACTTCTTCAGGAAAACTGTGTCAAGATGCCCAGTATTGGACTATTATTTTTATTACAAGTTTTGTGTATTCTTTAGAATTAAAAAAAAAAAAAGTAACTGTAATAATAATTTTAGAATTATAGCCTGGGGTGGGGGAAAATGGCTTAAGCTCACAGAATCTAGGCGATTTTGCTATTCAGCAAAATTTTTTTGAGAATAACAATGGTTTCCTGTCAGGTGACTACACAGCTCAGAAGAAATATTTGAAATGAGATTGGACTAAGACTTCAAGATAAATTATTTTGGAATTCTGTTGCTAGAAATAGAATATGTAGCAAAAAGAGTAGTTGATTTAGTAGGAAATGGATGCTATTGAAGTATTTTATTTCAATCATCACTCAGTTGGCCAAATAAACTGAGTGTGTTTTGGAAAGAACTTGGTATAAAATGTGCTTAGCTCAGTTTTGATCATCTCAGCAGCAGCTACCCAGTACCCAAAGGATCTTTTCTTTCTTTCTTCCTTTCTCTCTTCTCTCTCTCTCTCTCTCTCTCTCTCTCTCTCTCTCTCTGTCTCTCTTTCTTTCTCTTTCTTTTTTCTTCTTCCTTCCTTCCTTGTTCTTTCTTTTCTTCTTTTTTCCTTTCTTTTCTTTTATTTTTCACAATACTAGAGGGTTAAACCTAGGGCCTCACACATACTTTGCAAGTGTTCTACCACTGAGCTGCACCCCAGCCCCTTCTTTATTTTTTATTTTGAGACAAGGTCTCTCACTATGTTACATAGACTGCCTCTGGCCTTGAACTTGCAAACTGCCTGCCTGCCTCCCAAGTCACTGGGGATTCCAGTGTGCCATAGTATGCCATAGTGTGCCATAGTGTCCAGGGATAAATGTTTTTTGAATGCTTCTCTGGCCTGAGTTTCCAGAGCTGGAAATTTAGCATCTTCCTACCAGCCATGCTATTTGCTCCTTCACCAACCTGCACATATGGATAATGGATAATACTCATGTGTCTCAATAATGAGAGGAAGAGGGAGCCTAATAACACACTTGTAAATCTTCCTGAATCAATTAGAGAATACTACAAGCTGTACTTGGTGCTAATCCCCTAAGGCAAGATGCAAAAGTAAGACCTGGGGGCATGGGGAGGGGGGGCATCTGAACCTTATAGAGAGTTGTATAAAGAGGAAAGAAGGTGGAGAGGAGACAAAGGGCAACATGAGTAAGTTAAAGGCTGAGAGATTAATAGAAATCTTCCGCTGTTTTTTTGTTTGCTTTTTGTTTTAATTTTTGTTTGTTTTGGTTTTGTAGTTGTTGTTTTTTGTTTATTTGTTTGTTTTTATTTCTTGAGACAGAGGTTCATTATGTAGCCCAGGCTGGCCTGGGTATGTAGTACAGAGTGTCCTCAAACTGGCTTAGATTCTCTTGCCTCAGCTGTCATGTACAGTTGCCCATGCCTGTAATCCTAGCACTTGGGAAGCTGAGGCAGGAGGATTGTGAGTTCGTGGACAGCCTGGACTACACAGCAAGTTTTAAGTATGCCTGGGCAACGTGAGACCCTGTCTCATAAAAAGAAAGAAAGAAAAAGAAAGAAAAAAAGAAAGAAAGAAAGAAAGAAAGAAAGAAAGAAAGAAAGAAAAAAGAAAGAAAGCAAGCGAGCGAGCGAGCAAGCAAGCTCGCTCAGCTTTGGATTCCTACATGAATTTTCAAATTAGAGTTGATATAAATTTGTATCAATATTATCAATCTAGGGGATAAAAACTTCCTATAGGGCTAATAGTATAGTTCAATGGTAGAGCACTTGCCTAGCCTATAACAGACCCTAGGTTCTATCCCTGGCACTATAAAAACAAACATTTTTGTGAACTACAATCATGCATTGCTAAAAGGTCACATTCTGAGAAAAGTGTCATTAGGTAATTTCATCATATGAACATCATAGAGTGCATTTACACAAACCTCAGTGATCTAAGTCAATTTCTCTATGTGGCCTCTTAATACAAGCAAGAGATTTGGTAAACACAGAATATTTGGAGCTACTTCTACAGTTATGCTTTTTTAATTTGTTGTTGTTAGGTGCTGTCGAGTCAGTATCTGACTCATAGCGACCCTCATAGGGTTTTCAATGGCAGATTGTTTTGGGATTGCCTTGGGAGTGGATTGCCAGATCCTTCTCCCATTTTTGTGGTGCTGGGAATTGAACTCGGGACCTCAGAGACTGCAGCGCAGCGCTCTACCAATTGAGCTAAATCCCAGCCCCCTTTTTTAATTAGCAGAAGTATTATTTTATCTAAAGAAATGATAAAGCCAGATACAGTCACACATGCCTGTAATCTCGGCAATTTGGGAGGTGGAGGCAGGAAGATCACAAGTTCAAGGCCAGAGGCAGCCTTAGTAATTTAGCGAGACCCTGTCTCAAGATAAAAAATTGTAAAGGACCTGGGGGTGCAGTTCAGTAGCAGAGTGCTTGCGAGAGATGTGTGAGGCCCTAGGTTCAGCCCCCTACTACTACAATTAAATAAATAAATAACAAATATAGCATGTGGTTGTTGTTGTTAGGTGCCATCGGGTAGATACCTGACTCATAGCAACCCTGCATACAACAGGGGAAACATTATTGTCAGAGCTTCTCTGCTGTTCATAGGGTTTTCAATGGTAGATTGATTTTGGGGAGTGGGTTGCTGGGTCCTTCTCCCAAGCCTACAGCACCTGGTGTTCCCATGCAGTCTCCCATCCAAGTACTAACCAGGCCTGACCTTGCTTAGCTGCCAAGATCTGGTGGGATTGGATGCCACAGGGCTACGGCTGCAGGCAAGTATAGCATTGTAAGTACATTAACTAGTAACTTGATTATTTATTATAAAATATTGCATAATACTTATACAAGTGTGATTATGCTATACTTTTATGCAACTGGCAGCACAGTATCACATACAGAAAAAGACACAAGTGAGAGATGTGTTGTACTATAACATTGCAAATTTCATTATCACTGGGCAGTAAGAATTTTCAACTCCTTTATAATTTTGTAGAACTGCCATCATATGGGTGGTTCATCATTGTCTAAAGCATTACATGATACATGGCTATTTTTGAAGGAAAGCAGACTCTAAGGTTTGGATCTAGAATGTCCTCCCAGAAGCCCATGTGTTCAAGATTTGGTTCCAAGGTGGCACTGTTGAGAGCTGGTGGAACCTTGAGAGGGGACCTGTGAGAGGTCCTTAGGTCATTGCAGGTATGGCACCCAACGAAGATTGTGGGACCCCCTTCCCTTCCTCCTCTTCTCTTTTATTTTCTGGCCACAAAGGGAGCGATTCTACCATGCCACATGCTCCAGCCATATTGTGCTGCCTCGACACAGGTCCAAAGCAACAAGGCCACTTGATTATGAACTGAAGCCTCCAACACTGTCAGCCCAAAATGAACCTTTTCTCTTTGTAATTTGATTCCCTCAGGTATTTTGTAATGGTGAATGATAGCTGACTCGTAGGACCAGTTTCTCCACTGTAGAGTCACTCTTGCTGCCTCCTTTCCCACTGTGAGCTCTTCAGAAGGCAGTCAATATGTGCAGTCCACATAAGGAGTGGAAGCTATGCTCCACCTCCTTTGAGGTGGAGGATACTTTGAGGTGGATACTTTGAGGGCAAAGTATCTATGTAAATTACTTGGAATTTCTCTGCATGGAAGACTTGTCTCTTCTCCCCCTTTCATCTATTCATTCAATAATTTACTTGTATCAGTATGGACTTCCGGATGTTAGTGCAGTTTTTTTTTAGAAGAACAGTTTTTTCCCATGGGGAAACCAGGAAAGCCTGCCAAACATTTTCATGAAAAAAGTGCCCTCAGCCTTGTTTCAAGCTTGTCTCGGGAATGTGTTAAATCCTCTGTTGCAGAATTTGGCACAGGAACGAGGGATTGCTTCATGTAATCTAAAATGGTTGACTAACCGGATGAAAATACTCTTGCAAAAACTTCCCTGGGATTTACTTAATCTAATCTAGTCTAATCCTTCATTTCAAGGAAACAAAATTTAAGTACATTCTGATTATTATTTCAATCAGAGAAATAGAAGTGAACCGATGCAAAATGAAGACAGAACTTGCCTTAGTGTATAAAAAATAAAAGCAGCCTTGTGCCTTGGAGCACACCTGTAATCTCAGCGACTCAGGAGGCTGAGGCAAGAGAATTTTGAGCTCAAGGCCAGATCTTGAGGTCATGGCCAGAGGCAGCCTATGCAATTTAGTGAGACCATGTCTCAAAACAAAAAGTAAAAAAAGGATTGGGGTGCAGCTTATTGGTAGAACATTTGCAAAGTATGCTCAGGCCCTGGGTTCAACCTCCAGTACTACACAAAGAATAATGATAGTAATAATAATAATAATAGTAATAATACAAAAACAAAAATAAAAGCAAAATGCTCAAATGATAATATTCATGGATTTAGTCTCAGAGAAAGGGAGAGAAGGACTGCACACAATGGCTCATTCCTATAATCCTGGCAGCTAGGGAGGTGGAGGCAAGAAGATCTCAGTTTCAAGGCCAGAGGCAGCCTGACTCATTTAGCGAGATCATGTCTCAAGATAAAAAAAATGGGCCGGAGGTACAGCCCAGTGGTAAAGCACTTACAAAGAGTATAGGAGGCACTGGGTTCAACTCCTAAGGACTAGAAAAAAAAGGAAGAAAGAAAGAAAGAGAAAGAGAAAAAAGAATGAAAAAGGGAAGGCAGCCATGTCCTTGGCACCTCGCAGCCTTCCTGGACCGTCAGAGTCCAGAAGCCGCAGAACTTAGTTTCACTGCAGGCCTTAGCAAGTCCTAGGGCCAGCTCAGCCTAGCAGGGAAGTTCCTGGTGGTCAAGGTGACCCCAGCAGGTAGCAACTGGCCTTTAGACCACCACTAGAAGCCATGCTCTTGGGTAAAGATCTCCATCCTTCAAGGCAAGGAGACAAGGCCTTGCCACATGACCACCTCACTCCCGTTTCAGCCACCACCTTCAACATCTCAGGTCTGTCTCTGTGAATTAGCATAATGTCCTCAAAGTTCTTCCATGTTTCAGCATGTGTCTGAATTTCCTTCTTGAGATGGCTGAATGATATTCCATTGTATGCATATACTACATATTGTTTATCCATCCATCTGTCAATGGACAAACTTGGGTTGCTTTGACCTTTTGACTTTAGTGAATAGTGATGCTATGAACACTAGGGAACCCTGCCCTTGTAGTGCGGTGGAAAGTGTGTCTCCCAGCTGGTTTTTGGGAGGTCAGCCAATGGGAAGCTCTGGCAGAAGACTGGAGGGTGTGAGGCAGGGAGAGGCCAAAAGATTGCTTCTCTTCTCTCTTGCTTTGGGAAGGGTCCCAACTGTGGGGTCCCAACAGAGCAGCAGGCCAGCCTGCAGCTAGGCCACCTCTGCTGGTCTCACTTCCAACATGGCTCATTCTACCCAGGCAGATGTTCCCTGGATGGGTTGCCTGACCCTATCTTGTCTGCTTTCTCATCGTTATGCAATTATGGCACAAGATTGAAAGGTTTTTTATTTTTATTTTGGGGTTTTTTTGAAACAATGTCTTGCTATGCATCCTGGAGGTAGCTTCTGTAGGGCAAGCTGGGTGCAGTGAGCTAGGTTCATGGGCTTCCCAGGGGTTGAGTATTTTGAATAATTCCCTGGACCCAAGAAAGAAAGGTCCATCCCTGGATTTGGGCACGTGAGGCCTCGGGCCTTGGGTGTGTTTGTATTGTATTGTATTGTAACCTGTGTATGTAAAGGCCTGATAAGGCGGGCAGTCAGAATGGGGGCTTGACAAACTGTTGTGAAAGGGAATTGAGAATTTTCAAACGTGTCTTTAGAATCAGGTGAAAATGGTGTTTGTGAAATATTTTATTACAGCAACTAATTCCCTATATTATGTTCCCTCTGTTTGAAATATCTAGAATGGTTTCTGTTTCCCTGCCTCAACTCTGACCAGTACAAACATATTTGACTGCATTCCAATCTTTAAACATTGACAGACTATATATTAGAGTGCCATATGAATACCACCATTAATCAGAATGTTGTTTTATTGTTAGCCCCACTACCTATCACTAATGACTCTATCTGTCCTTCTTGATCTCTGTCATCATTTGAGTTTCTTGGAGGCAGAGATTGTGTCTTATGCACTTTGTCTCTCTATCCCAAAGCCAGACCCAACCAACCCCCGAATGTGTGCTTTAATAACTATGTGATTAATCCATGGGCCTCTGAGAGAACATCAATCGTGATTCTTGACTTCCACCTTGGCTGCAGTTCAGGGCTGGAGTCAGCTTCATATTCTGACCTTCACAGTTGTGACCCTGACTGGGACAAGATCCAGATTTTTAATGAGTCATCTGGCATACTACTTATTTTCTTCTACACACTTCTGTAAAATTGGCATTTATCACAGCCTCCATGAAGCAGCTCCTTGTTATCTGACAGAAACAAGAGACAGCTCTCAATTTTTTAAAACTTAGGTTTGTTTTTAATTTCTAACAGACACATGAAGGCTATTTCCAGGGCCATTTTGTGGGCATGTGACCTGGCCAGTAACACAGGGCCTTGCCTTCAGAAGATCCCCACACTGGGACTAATGCTCTGTAATCACCATCTTGAAATTTTTTCTATGTTCTCCATCTGGAAATTCTTAGTATTTTTTAAGCAGGAGGCCACACATTTTCATCTTGCCCTGGATCCCACAAATTATGTAGCTAGTCCTGCTATCTCTTTGATATGTGCCTTAAGGATGTGACATTTAATATTTATGAAACCGTCAGTAGTTCTTCAGATCTCCTTTTTTTCCTCAGAAAATACACTCCAAACATCTCAATGTAGCATGGCATGAAAAGCTGCTCTTTTTTTTTTTTTTTTCAGTACTGGGTGTTGGACCCAGGGCCCCGTGCTTGCGTGCTCTGCAAGTAAAAGCTGTTCTTCTTATTCCTTCCCCCAGCCCCTATTGACACTCATAAAATTTCCTTGGTCTTTCCCCTCTCCACCCTGCTCATCTTCCCTTCAAATCTGAACCCCTAGCCATTGTACAACTTGCTGTTTTTTAGTTTGTAGGTCTGCCAGCTGTGGGTGGCCCTTGGTATATCCTATTTCCATTCGGCTGTAGGAGGTCCAATGTCTCTTTCTTTCACCAGCCAGCTTCAGTTTAGCCTATAAATCTGAACTTGGATGTTGCCTCCTCTGGGAAGTCCTCCCTGATCTTCCCAGTGCTGAGATACGGGCTTGCACAGCATCTGTCATCAGCAGTACAGCAGAAAGAGATGCACCTCAGTGTTCCCACCTAGCCTGAAGAGTTTCTCTAGTTGGAACCTCAACTAAGGTTAAGCCAGGTCCTTGGCTTTGTCACAGAAAAGAATTTCAGGATGAGTCAGAGAGAGTGAAACAAAATTATAGAGTTGACTAAATACACTCTTTAGAATAAGTGGAGAGAGAAAGAGGGAGAGAGGGAGAGAGGGAGAGAGGGAGAGAGGGAGAGAGAGAGATCCAAGACATAGATGTAGGCTTCTCATAACAGAAAAGAACAGAAGCACATGGGCACATGTTCCCTCCAGCTTTACTTAGGGCACACCCCATGTGATTTCAGTCCTGGGCGTCCAGCTCTGTGTGCCTAGTGTGATGTGAGCCTTAAACTCCACCTAGAAAGGCCCCTGTCATAGATTAGGAAGGTGCCATAAGATCAAAAGAAGTAGTTCCATTGTTTAGGATTTTTTATTGGAGGAACTTCCCTAAATGACATTATAAGATGGTTCAGGAGATACATTGTATAGGTTTACAGATAAGAAAAGAGTTACAAGGGAGTAGCCTGGGAATGTCTCAAAGCAGCACAGAATTACAGAGGGGAAAGCAAGGTCAAACTCGAAGGTCACATACATTTTGACCCCAAGCATGGCTTCTTGCTATTTTAACATTTTCATTATTTAAACTGTCTCCCAAAAATAACATCTCTACGCAGGCAGTCCTCACAGCAGTTTTCTTGGTAGTTGTGTCAAAGTTCTTGATTTTCAGCTGGTGATGCTCAAACCAGATCCTGGGGTGAAAGCTCTTTCCCTTTCCATGTCCCCCAAATCCCTCTGTCTTTCTCTCCTGTCTCATATCCATCTTGCTATTACGTTCTTTTGTGTCTTTCTGTCTCTCTCATTAACTAAGTAGGTGGAGGATATCTCTTGTTCTGTGATGTGGCAGCCATGCTCACTGGAAGCATAAAGGGTCCGAGTGAACAGGACTGACACCACCCTAGATAGGAAGTTTTTTTTTTTTTTTTTTTGCGGTACTGGGGGTTGAACCCAGGGCCTCGCGCCTGCATCCTCTGCAAGTGCTGGACCACTGAGCTGCACCCCCAGCCCATTTTTTACTTTTAGAGACAGGGTCTCGCTAAATTACAAAGACTATTTCTGGTCTCGAACTTGTGATCCTCCTGCCTCCGCCTCCCAAGCTGCTGGGATTACAGGAATGCACCACCACGCCTGCCTGGCGATAGGAAAATTTTAACTGAATTCTCTGATTTTATCACACAGGTTAGGTCAGGAATGAGGTTTGTTTATACTTTAAGTCATATGTTAATTTTAACTTTTAACTGCTTCTGGACCAAATGCTTATGGCTTCTGATCACCTACTTGACCCATGTCAGGAATTTGGAAAAGCCCCTAAACATAAAACCTGCCCCACAGGATGTGGCTTTTGCCTTTATAAACACCCCACAACTGTTCCTGGGACCATGGGTTTTAGACATGAGTTCTCCATGGCCACTGGCTCAATAAAGACTCCCTTTTAATTGGCTTTTTGCTCCTTTGTGATGTGGTTTTGATAGCTGGTTACAACAGAAGGCGGTACTCAGTAAGTTCCTGTTCAGTTTGAGTGGATGAATGAATGGGTCCCTGTGTTGGGGCGGTGGTAGAAGCAGCCCAGGACTGTTGCCTGTAACTCAAGCCATCCTAGTGGAGGCTCAGGCAAAACGGGGTCCTTGGGTCCATGGAAGAAATGTTTCAGTATGAGAAACTCATTGTTTATTAAGTGAATTTATTAAGAGATTAGAAGCCGGGGCCATGGTGCATGCCTGTAATCCTAGCTACTTGGAAGGCTGAGGTAGAAGGATCAAAAATTCAAGGCTGTATTACCAGAGATTTGCAAGGAGTGCAGGTAGGCAGGTCCAGAACACAGGTCCAGGAATTTGGCAACATAACCCTGGTTCTTGAATCTGGTATATAAATGGATATCTGACACAGAAGTTACTGTAGAGAATACAGATAAGGTTTATTAAAAGATAGCACACTATTTAAGTTATAGGAGAGATGTGGGGAAGTGCAGGTAGATGGGTCTGGAACATAGGTCCAGGAATCTGGTAGCAAAACCTTGATGCTTGTATTCAGCATATATGTAATCCCAGCCTCTCGGGAGGCGGAGGCAAGAAGATCACAGTTTGAGACTAGAGGCAATCTGTGTAATTTAGCGAGACCCTGTCACAAAAACTGAAAAAATGGGCTAGGGGTGCAGCTCAGTGGTCCAGCACTTGAAAAGCATGTAGGCACGAGGCCCTGGGTTTAACCCCCAGTACCACAAAAAAAAAAAAAAAAAAAAAAAAAAAAAAAAAAAAAAAAAAAAAAAAAAAAAAAAAAAAAAAAAAAAAAAAGAACTTATATCTGACACAGAAGTTATAGTAGAGAATATAGAAAAGGTTTATGGAGGATAGTACACCTTTAAGGAATAATTACAGGGAAAACTGAGGCACCTGGAGAACCTTTGATCCGTAAAGAAACTTGGGGCGACTCAGCGTAAGGATGTTTCTGTTCCCCAAGGGAAGGTAAAGAAGCCGGAGAACAAGAGAGTTAAGCAAGTTTTTAGAAGGAAAATTTCCTTGGATAGACAGAGAAGATGGTGGGTCCAAGAGAATAGAGAGGTGTGCACATGGCTGTGGGACAGAGAAGAGCTAGGAATGTAAAGGAAAAAAAGAGGAAGTGAGAGGAGAGAAGAGAGGTTGGGTGCATGTTCCCTCTAGTTTTATTCAAATTGGGGCATTCCAAGGGTCACAGCAGCCCTGGGTACTCAGCTCTGGGTCTTTGTTTTGTAAATAGTTCAATGCCTGGCTTGAGGGTGTGGGACCCATTAGAAAATGTCCTTCTAATGTCATCAGAGATGGATGTGGCTTCACTCATCCTGGCCAAACACCAGGAGTCAATTTCAGTCCCCTTTTCCTTCATATTACCTGCTAAGGCCTAAGCTAACTAAAAATTTAGAAATGATAACAGGGAAGACTGAGGTACTTGGAGAAGCTCAGGGAAATCTGGGAAGGAACTTGAAATAAACTGGATTCCCAGGATGAATCAGCATAAAGATATTTCTATTTCCCGGGTAAAGGTAAAGTCAAAGACAGCAGAGTTAAGCAGGCTTTTAGAGGAAAATGTACCTCAGACAGAGACAATGGCAGGCCCAAGAGAAGGGAGTGGCATGCATGTGGAGAGGAGCAAAGGGCAAGAAGTAGAGATGAAGGAGGAAAAGGAGAGAGTGAGAACATGTTTTCTCCAGTTTTATTCAAACTAGGACACACGTTAATTGTTGATTTGAATTCAAGTCTCATTGTATCCCAATAAATACAACTCCAAGGACATTGAAGTTAAGTTTTATTTCTTAAACATCACCTGCACATGTATATATTCACATGTATTCTCTCCTTTTCCCTCTCCTTTCCCCTCCTTTTCTCCCTCTCCCTCTGTCTCTTTTTAAAGCAAAGTCTTGCTATATAGCCCAGGCTGGCCTCCACCTTGATCTAGCCTACCAGGCTGGCCTCAAACTCAAGATCCTTCTGTCTCAGCCTCCCAAATCCTGGGATTACAGGTGTGCACCACCATGCCTGGCTTTATTTCTCTCTTCACACTTCTTTCTCCAGGTAGATTCTGTTCTCTCTTATCTATAGCAATCCGGCAACTGTATATGACCTTAGGTCTTGTCTTGAGTAGTGTTTTTTTTTTTTTTTTTTTTTTTTTGTGTGTGTGTGTGTGTGTGTGTGGTTGTTTATTTTACTATACTTTGTGGTTGAACCCATGGCCTTGCACATACTTTGCAAGTGCTTTATGAGTGGGCTGCGCCCCAGCCCATTTATTTTTTGAGTCAAGGTCTTGCTAGTTATGCACACTGCCTGTCCATGAATTTGTAATCCTCCAGCCTCAGCCTCCCAAGTCACTGGGGTTACTAGCATGTGACATGGTGCCGGGAAAGTAGTAAACTTTCTGAAACATAAAATTCCCTTGAATCAGTAAGTCCTTTGCCTAATGAATATGAAATCCTGGTGGAGAAGAAGAGGGGGGTAACTATGAGAACTTCCTGGGAGTTTGAATTTTGAAAGTCTCTTTCAAGACAGTGTTCCCCATTTTGATCTTATATTTCCACTCCTCAGAGCACTAATGCTCGTCATTCATTTGGTTAAAAGTGACTGTGGGCATAATTAAATATTATTTTTTGTGGTGCTGGTAATGGAACACAGAGCCTCTTGGATGCTTGGTAAATACTCCACCACTGAGCTAAAACCCCAACCTATAATTAAATATTAAATGGAAGATTTCAGAGAGAAAATTATCTCTAAACATAACTTTTTAGGGAGAACACTAAATACTGAGCATTCATGTTTTGGTTTTTCTGAATAACTGCCCCAATAATGTTGCTTATTATTTCTGCTTGAGGGCCTGCTCTTGGCGTCTCTGGGGATAGCCCTTGGTTCCCTTAGAATCCAAGTGTAAGATACACAAGAATGTGGCAGGTTTGTTGTTGTTAGGTGCAGTCAAGTGGAATACCTACCCTTATAGGGTTTCCAAAGGCTGATTGTTTTAAGATTGCTTTGTGAATGGATTGCCCTGTCCTCCCATTTTTGTGGTGCTGGGGATCGAACTCAGGGCTTTACAGTGCAGAGACGTAGGTTTACATCCTTGTAAAACTAACCAATCCCACGCTTAAACAGCTATATCTAACACCATCCTTCTATATAACCTGCCCTTAAGAAATTTAAATCGAACAGCTTTTATTTCTTGCTCCAAATCTGAAATAAAACGTTCACATGAGCGAATCTGAAATGCTTGGCTTTCGCAGTGGTCAGAGGATAACCTTGAACGAAGGCCTTCAAGACAAAACACGGGCTGAGAGGAAAAAACAGCCTACCCCCTCAGTAATCCTAGCATTTCTTAAGGCTGTGCTGTGTCTTGTAGAGATCTCATGGCAGTAATTGGTTTGATGATTATTTAGCGCTGCAGTCATGTTTTAAAAAGCTACCCAAGCACAAAGAGTATGCCCTTGACACACATCCTACTTTCTGGGAAAAGATTACTACCACAGTAATTGAGCTGGGAAGTGGAGACAAATTGCTCTCAGTGGGTTCGGCAGTGGTTCAAAGCGCTGCAGTTAACTGGAATCACACCAAGCAGTTTTCCTTCCTCCAGTTTGCAAGATAACCATAGTAATAGCATTGCACCTGTGATTATTTGTAAGATAGAAGTGGGGGAAACAACGAATTAGAGTGTAAATGAATTCGAACCAGTAACAGAGTTACACCCACGGCCAGATGAGAGCAGGAAGGCCCGGAACTCCCCAGCGAGTTGACCCTGGAACCATCCCAGATTGCAGCAATGAGGTATTTATTTACACCCGGCTCACAGCGCCCGCAGCTGGCCGGAGCCCTCGGTGACGTCACGACGGGCGCAGGTCACGTGACCAGAAGCTGACCCGCCCCTCCCTCCTCCCTGCGGGTCAACCACCGCCGCAGTAGTCGACGCTGCCGCGGCTTTCTAGTTTAGGGTTCCGCCGCGGCAGTCGCTTGGAGCTTTCGGGACAGCGCCGAGCCAGCGGGGTGGGCGAGCGGGCGCGGCAGTCACAGCGGCCGAGAAGCGGGCGGGAGCGGCCGAGGAGCCGGCGGCGGCGGCGCGGCGGGCCCGGGGCGACCCAGTCAGCGCTTTCGCAAACTTGGGTGCGCGCGCTCGCGCCACTGAGCCCACGGCCGGAGCAATGAAGATGGTCGCTCCCTGGACGCGATTCTACTCCAACAGCTGCTGCCTCTGCTGCCATGTCCGCACCGGCACCATCCTGCTCGGCGTTTGGTACCTGGTGAGCGCCGCCAGGCGACGGGGGCGGGCCCGCCCGTGGGGGTCGCGGGCCCCGGGGAGGCGGCGCGGGGCCCCGGGACGTCCCACTCGCTCCCTAGCCTAGCTCCGGAGCCCCTCGGTTGCCTGTGAGGTCGGCCGCCGGGTTGGCCTACGCCGGCGCTCATCCGCCTAAAGTTATATTATTAGAAACTTAATTCTCTGGGCAAGCTTGGCAGCACCTCCTCCGGCTCGGCCAACCTGTGGCGTGGGAGGTCGAGGCGGCCCGGGGTCCTGGTGGGGCCTAGGTTTGGGGCGGCCACTGGGTGGGCCGGAACGGGCGAGGAGGTGGTGGGGGTCGGGCTTCAACGCACGGGGCTCCGCGGGCCGGTGAGAGTGCGCTTGGAGCCGGAGAATTCGGATCTAGTCTACACAGCATGTGCCCCTTCCCTTTTTCTCCGTCTTAAATCCCGTTGGGTTTGCGCTTTGATTGGGTGCAGCTGGTCGTCGCGGGGTGCGGGGTGCAGGGGCTATTTCGCTGCCTCTGGGATCCGGTGCAGATTTTGGTATGCCCCTTCACCCTGCCCGCATCTCCTCGGGTTTGCCAGGCGTTTGCTCTTTCGCACTTTTGGATCCCGAGTTGAAACGAATAGGAGTTCGTGTCCCAGTCTTGTGAATGGGTCTTCCGCATATACTCATCTTAAAGCCTTTACTCTAGGAAGGCATTTGCGTATGAAATACTGCGTCCCAGTCTGCCCCGGGAAGCCATTTTACACCCACTCACTTTCCTGTGTATGGACTGGGGATCCTACTACCTTTTCTTAACAGGCGCAGCAGACAAATCTAATTTTTCTTGTTTTTTAGGTTGGCGCTTTTACGGTCTTATTTGTATGGGGAAGCAGTGATTCTCAGAGGCAGTGCGGGAACCTGGTGGATAGAATCTTGCCCTGTGCTTATCCCATGCTTAAGTGTCGGCAACCTAGACTAGACTGCACCAACCCTGAATCCGATTCCTCTGCATTTTGGATTTTGTGACATCGTGATAGGGAGTTAGACTCCAGCTGTTTCGCAGTGAATAACACTGCAGCACGAGGAAAAGCCTAAAAAAATGGTAGTCAAATGGCATATAAAAGTTTTCAGTGAGAAAACTTTATCGCTTTCAGAATATTTAATACTTGGTAATTTTTAAAATATAATATAGACTGTCAAATTGTGAACTTAATTTTGCCATTTTTAAGCACTCCCTCTAGTATGGCGTGACTGTGCTGTTTATAGTTTCAAGTTTCCTTTAGTCGGTGCCTTTAATGGCCACACAACAGCAAATTTTGGTTTTAAAAGCTTTTAAACAGGCCGGTGTGCACGCCTGTAATCCCAGCGGCTTGGGAGGCGGAGGCAGGAGGATCGCAAGTTCGAGACCAGAGGCAGTCTTCGTAATTTAGCGAGACCCTGTCTCAAAAAGTGAAAAAAAAAAATGGGCTGAGGGCGCAGCTCAGTGGTCCAGCACTTGCAGCGAGCATGCAGGCGCAAGACCCTGGTGTTCAACCCCCAGCACCACCAAAAAAAAAAAAAAAAAAAAGCTTTTAAACAGATCTTTGGTATGTGGGTTCTGTGTAGAGTGAATGTAGAGAGAACATCAGCATATTGTCTCAACCCTGACTTTTCCAAAGCCAAGGAATTACATACAGAAATTTGAAATCGTAGCAAAAAGATAGTAAGTAGCCTCAAATTAGTCTTTTATTGATGATCAAGGCAGACTGTTTTATACAAGTGTCTGCGTCCTCCTTGAGAATGTTTAAATCTGCAGAGTTGCAAGCACATCAATGAATGTGATTTGTAAAATCTGGGGCACTGCATTAGGCAAATGTACTGTATGAGCTACAGGAAAGATAAATCTCCTTGAGCTCCATTGTTGGCCATAATCCAACCAGACAGTATTGGTGTGATAAAAGGAGAGTGCTCAGCATGCTTTGTCTACTGCTGGAGTCTGCTCTTTGTGGGAAGTGGTAGTTAGTGTGTATGTCCTGGCATTTGGAAATATATAAGCTTTTGAGAGGTAATTAGAAAAGCTTTTTAATAGATAGGAGTAAGAATGCTACTTTAGATAAATGTAGTATATAGGATACATGAATTTAAGTACTGGTGATTTTTATAAAAATCTTGCATTTCGTGGAACAATTTGGATATCCCCTCTCAGTCCCTCATGCCTTTAAATGTAATTTAGTTATCCAAACTGTAATTTCCATGAACATTTCAAAAGACTTAAGTGGCTGGGTAAGCAGGGCCTCTGAAGACTGCACACCTCTCCTTTCTCCTCCCCCTCACCAGTCATGTGGATGAAATGGGGTCAGTTATCACAAAAGGGGAGACTTTTCAGGAAAAGGCTACAATTATGGGCAGATAGTCAAGTAAGAGCCCACTATAAACTAAGCCAGATAATTAAAGTGATTTGTTTTTGTGTGATTTCTAATTTTTGTTTTCATACCATTGCCATTTACAAAGCTCAAGAAATCTTTACCCATCCTAAGATCATAAAGATATTTCTCTTATGTTTTCTTCTATAAACTTTATTGCTTTAGCTTTTATATTTAGATTTGTGATCTATCTCAATTTTTTGTGTATGAAGTAGGAGGTTGTATTTATTTTAAAAGTTTAATCCATCTTAAAGTTGAATTATTATATAACCTTTAAAAACTACAAACGTTTTTTGTGGGGCCTTCTGCCCTGGAAAAGACTCTGCACTCTGCTGGGGTAGAGTGTGACTGAGAAACACAGACCACTCCGGGAGCATTTCAGGGAACAACTACTTTATTTCCGGGTCTCAGGCTTGTAAGCAATTACCTAAGGAGCTCAGGGTGCCCCATATCACATCGCATTAAATATCCAATGAGAAGAGGTGACGCATTATGGACTTAGGAGGGGAACACTCCCCAGTTGCATCCGGTTGGTGCCATCTTGCCTGGACCTCATGGGCTCCAGCTGGGTGTGCTGCCCCGAGTCTTGAGGGGGTCCCGGGTGTGCCTTAGGACTGGAAGTGGGCCAGATATGGCCCAACCTGGACTGGAAGTGGGCCAGATATGGTCCAACCCATACGGGCTCAGGGTTGTGTTCCTTTCGCTTTGGTATCCCCACACTCCCCAATTCCATCCCTTCAATTTTTGGGATGACAATTAAGATGACTATCTTCGCAGATAATGAAGACCTACTTGTCTTGCTTTCCAAAACCATAATGATGTAAAGGAAACACTTGCAGCAAAATGATTGCTGTGCCTTGTGGGGTTTCCTCTCTTTTTCTCTCCTTCCAGTCAAACTGTACTAAGATCCAAGGGTTCTACGTCTTGGACTCAAACAATATCTGATAGAAAATATTCAGCGGAAAAAATTCTGTCTGTACCGAATCTGTTCAAGTATTTTTTCCCTTGACATTTCTCCCTAAATACAGCATAACAACTATTTACATCGCATTTATTTATATTCAGTATCATAAGTAAGCTAGATATGACTTGTGATGCTGGGATTTAGCTCAGTTGGTAGAGTGTCACTCTGCAGTCTCTGAGTCCCAAGTTCCATTCCCAGCACTGCAAAAGTGGGAGAAGGATGTGGCAATCTACTCCTAAGGCAATCCTGAAACAGCCATTGAAAACCCTATGAGGGTCGCTATGAGTCAGACATGACTCCATGGCACTTAACAACAACAAATATGAGTTACAGTGAAAGATGAGCTAGGTTATATGTAAATACTATGCCATTTTATATAAGGCACTCAAGCATTTTTGAGGATTTTGTCATATCAGGGGATTCCTGGACCTAATCCTCTGCAGATACTAAGGGTCTGCCGTGTTGTAAACTGGAATCCACAAATGTCCTTCCACATTTGCCCATATTCTAATCTCTGCCTGTCCATTTAGATTCCCCCAGTTTGATGCCTCTGTTCCTCTTGTCACCTTAATCTCTCCCTTTATTCCCATCTCCTTATCCTATTGGTATTTGCCCTACTCTCTGGTTCTCTCCTTACTCCATTCTGTTCTCAGTCTTGGTGTCATTTCTCTTGTTTAGGCTCTGTTAGCTCTGGGCTGCTGTGATATGATGACTAACCTCTCCTTGAACCAGTTACCGTAGTGCTTAAGGCCCCATCTTTTTCTTCCTTTCTCCCATCCCCTCCCCTTCTAGGTTATCCTTCTAGATACAAATTACTGTGCCATTTGTAAGCCAGTACTTAAACCTTGAATCCTGAGATTCATTCTCATTTTACAAACTTAAGTTCTCTGTCCATCCCTGAGCCAAACACTGAGGCCTGGGATACGTGGCTGGAATGTACTGATGAATATATGTCTGGAGTAGTTTCCTGTCCTTGAAGTATAGATTAGGAGGGATGTGAGGTAGGGGGAGGATTGCCTTTACTCAGAACACCCAGGGTGAGAATGTAGGGATATTTCCTTTCTAAGGAATCAGGGAGTTTCTGGGAGGATGGGAGAAAGTTTGGAAGACCATGAAATAGCTGTGGCACTCCTTAGGATAAAGTCCGTATTCCTTATGGGATATTTTTACCCTTGGGACCTACATTTTCACTGCACAAACACATTTTCCTGTGTAATTTCATTGTTTTACCATATGGTACTAGTCATTGGAAACAACTGTCAGTGACACCTGTTCATATATGAGATTATAAAGGATAAAAGGGGTCAGAATAGCTGGTCTCGTCTTTGTGACCTGGTCATTCATATTCACTATAGGTTCACTTTGAAGGCATGGAAGGCTTATGTCCTCAAGCTTGATGGATTTTCTTTGTATCCCTAGAAGTTCTGGTGTTGCACCTATTGATTTTTGTCTGAGTACAGGACAGTCAAACTGACATGTATTTGTAGAGTGATTGATAGCTTTTAGTGGTCTTTAATATTCTTTAGACCTCAAAGCAACCCTGGGTCAGGCTTGGTTGGTGGCAAACTGTTCATTTAAGAGTAATAGTTTCTTTCCAGCTGTCAGATTCTAGGATTTGGCCGTTAAGTCCAGGGCAAAATAAGGGCTGAGTCATAGTACTTGTGCAATTCTCATTGCCTAGAATTTTATTCACTATATTTGATTGTAAAAGACTGAGATACTAGGCTAAAGAGTTTGAATTTTATTCTGTAGGCAGTGAATTGTTGGAACATTATGAAGAGGAGTAATGAGTTTTTTTTTTAATATGAAATACTTCATAGATTTGCGTGTCATTGTTGCATAGGGGCCATGCTAATCTTCTCTGTATAGGTCTAGATTTATTATATGTGCTGCCAAAGTGAGCACAGTAAACCAGTTTTTAAAGAAGAGTAAAATGGCAGGCTGTTTTAGATGGTTATGATAGAGTGCTAAGCCTGAGGGAAGGGAACTATGAGGCCTCTGTAGGCACCTATTTCCCAGCCATTTGCTTTCCAGCTTCTTGCTTCCCAATCACCTGAGATACAATGTCCATCTAAGCTCCCTCTGAGATAAATGCCTTGATCTAATGGTCAGGGCTTCCCTGTAAGTAGGAAGCAAGAGGACTAAAATCACTTTAGCATTTAAGAGGATCAGGACTAGTAAACCCCTCCCCGCCACATTGTTCAACAGAGCCTGATCCCTTATCAAGATCACCACCATCCTGATTCCTAACCTTTCTTGAAATTGCGTTAGAAGGCATTGAGGAGTCCATCAGCCCATCCCAGGCATAAGACCCCAGGAATGTTCCTTTCCTTTGAAGCCAGAGGGATCAAAGTTCACAATAAAAATCACACTTAAATTTGGATCTGGGCAGTAGCTGTTTCCTATTCCCCACCTTCACATCTTGAAAGTGTATTACTATCTTTAATAATAAAACTAGTCTCTATTCTCTGCTGTAGTTTCTGTATCTTATATAAATTCTGTTTTTTTTTTTTTTTTTTTTTTGTTGTGGTACTGGGGATTGAACCCAGGGCCTCGTGCTTGCATGCTTTGCAAGTGCTGGACCACTGAACTGCACCCCCAGCCCATTTTTTACTTTTTGAGACAAGGTCTCGCTAAATTACACAAGCTGCCTCTGGTCTCAAACTTGTGATCCTCCTACTTCTGCCTCCTGAGTCACTGGGATTACAGGCATGCGCCACTGTGCCCGGCTATATAAATTGTTTTATGTGTTAAAGATGAAAGAACCAAAGTAGTATCTTCTATGCCCTGAGGTGTCTGCTGCCTGTTTCCCAGTGAGGCCTCACCTTCCCGGTACCATTTGGAAAACAGATCAGGATGTGTTCTAATCATTCCTCTAGGTATGAATGCCTGCAGCTGTACCTCTGTGGTGTCTTGTCCCATCAGATTTCAGGAGTTACGCAGGGTCAGGCCGGGTTAATACTTGGATGGGAGATTGCCTGGGAACACCAGGTGCTGTAGGCTTGGGAGAAGGACCTGGCAGCCCATTCCCAAAAAATAATCTGCCGTTGAAAACCCTAAGAATAGCAGAGATGCACAATACTGTTGCTATGAGTCCGATACTGACTCAACAACACCTAACAACAGCAACAACTAGGTATGAATATAGCAAGTACCCTTCTTTGCAGCCCAGTTCTCTCATTTGCTAATACTGTGAATAATATAGATCAGAGTTTTTATCACTGAAAGATGTCTCTCTTGCCACGCAGATTTTAGCCATCTGACTTGAGGAATTGAATCAGTTTGGATAGTGTATTTTGTAAAGTACAAGAACTCCCCTCCCTCATCTCTAATATAAAGGAACAAGGGCAGTTCTAGGAAATATTGGCGGGTGGAGAGTTCAGTGATGTTTAATTTAATAACATTTTGTGGCTTTTATTGCTAGCAAAGTTATTACCAAAAAATGTTATACCAGATGTTCATCAGACTAGTTATTTTTTGCTGTTCTTGGGGGTTGAACCCACATGCTTTGCAAACTCTCTACCACTGAGCTGCACTCCCAGCCCCGTTTCATTTTGAGACAAGGTCTCACTAAGTTACACAGGCTGCCTCTGGCCTCCAACTTGGTGATCCTCCTTCCTCTACCTCTGGATGTACTGGGATTACGGGTATGCACCATTGTGCTCAGCTTATCAGACCATTTTAAAGACAAACTGGCCAGGAATAAAAAGATTGTCTTCAAAACTACTTATTAATATCAGTCTCCCTGGGATGCATTTTAAATATACCTAAATTAACTGACAGAGCATCAGGTGGTTAGTGTTTTGCATTATAAAGTATATTGTTGTTAGGTGCTGTCCGGGTGTTCCACTCATAGCAACCCTATGTACAACAGATGGACAGTACTGTCAGTGCTTCTCTGCTATGCATACATATGGTTTTCAGTGGCTGATTATTTTTTGGGGAGTGGGTTGCCGGGTCCTCCTAAACCTACAGTATCTGGTGTTCCCCCATCCAAGTACTAACCAGGTCCCACCCTTTTTAGCTTCTGAGATCTTACTGGTTCGGAAGCCACAGTGGTATGGCTAAAGGCCCAAAGTATTTTGTGTTTAACTAAATGTGTAATATATTTTGTCAGCTTTGAATCTCTGCCATAAAGGAAGAGTCCATAATCCTTTCTTCCCAGCCCACCTCTTTATGGGCAGTTTTATTGTTACTTGTAGAAGGATGCTGGTGGGAATGATACAGGAGCCCTAGCTGCTTAATTCACTGCTGCATCTTCCTCGGCTAGTTACTCTGGCTCCCGTGGAGCTCTGGAGCCTTGTTGGAATTGCTGAAGAGCTATGAATTGCTTCATTCATTTTTCTTGAAGCGAAATAAAACTTAAGCAAAAATTACATTTCTTAGTGACTCTCAATAAACATTTAGGATTAAAGTGTCTCTTTGTAGTTGCAGCTTTTAAGGGACAGTTTTTCAGCCAGGGAAGTATGTGAGGGGCCAACAAGTGTTTTGTTGTTGTTAGGTGCTGTCGAGTCGGTATCCAACTCATAGCGACCCTTTGTACAACAGGGGAAACACTATCATCAGTGCTTCTCTGCTGTTCATAGGGTTTTCAATGGCAGACTGATTTTTGGGAGGGGGTTGCCAGGTCCTTCTCCCAAGCCTACAGCACCTGGTGTTCCCAGGAGGTCTCCCATCCAGGTACTAACCAGGCCCGACCCTGCTTAGCTTCCGAGATCTGACAGGATCTGATGCCACAGGGCTATGGCTGCAGGCATAACAAGTGTTTACAGTGTCAAAAACCATAATTACAACAATTGTAGTTTAAAGATCTTAGTTGGCTTTAGTTTTGATTATAGAATTAGGCAGCACTTCATTCTTTAAAATAGAATAAGCATTGCCATTGTCAACAGCACTGAGAGAGGCTGCCCAGCTCAGCAATGCTGCCTGCCTTGAGGAGTTCCCCTTCCCAGGACCTCTACTAAGATGAAGCTGGCTCCTTGGCTCCATCGCAAAAAATGAATTTTTAGGATGAGTCAGAGTGAAACAAAAAAAGTTTATAAGATGGGGTAAGAAATAGTACATGCTTTTAGGGTAAGCATGGGAGCTCAAAGGGAAACAGCAATGCCCAAGAAAATGGTAGTATACATCCAAGACATGGATGCAGGCTTCTCAAGAGTTGCAATTGCGTGTCCTCAACAATGGATTTGTGTGTGTGTGTGTCTGTGTGTGTGTGTAACATATATGTTGTTGTTAGGTGCCATCGAGTCGGTATCTGACCCATAGCGACCCTCATAGGGTTTTCAATGGCTGTCTCGGGATTGCCTTGGGAGTGGGTTGCCACGTCCTTCTCCCATTTTGTGGTGCTGGGAATCGAACTCGGGACCTCAGAGACTGCAGAGCAGTGCTCTACCAACTGAGCTAAATCCCAGCCCAACATATATGTATATATATATAATTTTTTGGCTTTTAAAGTTACATTGCTCAGCCGGGCTCTGTGGCGCACGCCTGTAATCCCAGCGTTTTGGGAGATGGAGGCGGGAGGATCGCAAGTTCAATACCAGAGGCAGTCTGTGTAATTTAGCGAGACCCTGTCTCAAAAACTGAAAAAATGGGCTGAGGGTATTGCTCAGTGGTCCAGCACTTGCGGAGCATGCAAGCATGAGGTTCTGGGTTCAGCCTCCAGTACTACACACACACACACACACACAAAGGCTACATTGCTCAGTGGTGGTCCAGGAGGTGCATTATAGATATAGATGTCTAAATCAAGAGAGTCAAGTAAATTCTTACTACATTTAGTCACAAGGAAGTTATCTAGGCGTTTTGACTAATAATTATAGTCCATAATCTGGCTTTGTGAGAGTCTGAGAGAAGCACAGGATTCTGTGCAGGGAATCCTCACAACGGTTTTCCTTTTTTGGTCCTGCTGAAATCCTCACTCTCAGCTGATGAGACTCAGATCAGATCCCATAGTGAAAACTTTCTTTCCCACATGCCCTTAATTTTCCCTGTCTATCCTGCCTCACCATCAGAGGATGGTTGGTTTTCTAGACAGGTTGGTCTTAAAGACAGATAAGGGTTGAAGAAAGCAGAAACAACAGAAGGATTGTTCATTTCAAAATTAACCCTTGATAAGGTGGGGACAGGGAGATGGAACAGTAGTAATCATGTTACTTCAGGTTACTTTTTCTGGTGCAAGGATTAAAGCAAGAGAACTTCCTTATCATGCCAGTTGAAACTGACCTGTTTGGAAAATTTGTCTCTCTCTCCAATCCTGATTTCTCAGGTCAGATAAACAGCGTAGTTTCAGCTGAGTGATATGCAACTTTAACATGAGTGATTCCATTTTGATTTGTAGCCTGGTCTGTGGGGGCTAGTAGTGCAGGAGCTTAGTCCAAAACAATGGCCTTTAACAGCAGAAATAAAATTTCAAATTATTAGTAAAAATAAGATTGAGCTTTGTTTCCTTTTTAAATTAACTTTGAAATGCTAAAATTACAATGGCTAGTTAGTTCCATTGTGCAGAGTGACTGAATTGGTGGCCATTGGCACAGAGGTACCAATGTCTGTTGACCCACAGTGGAGGGCTTGGGCTAGCAGAAATGTAGGTGTTATGGGTTGGAAAGAAATAAGCCATTATGCTACTGGAGGGCCTTCCTTCCCCATAAGGCCTGTTTCCTGGCTCCCAGTGCTTGCTCCCATTAAGAGAAAACAACCAAATGAGAGGGGTTGTTAGCAAGCAAGAAGAAAGGGAATGAAAAAGGGTCCTGCAGTCATCTACTTCCCAGACACTATTTGGAATAGATGAATATCAATATGTCAGCATACTCTGGGACAAATGGCATGATTGGTCAGTACTACACCCTTTATAAGTGGCATACTCAGTGGTCAGTAATCCCCTTTACAAATGGTGTGGTTGGTTGCCAGTAACATCCTTTACAGATGGAGACATTGGGTGCTTCCTGTGCCCAGGTAGGTCAGGCAGCCTCTTTTGAGGTAGGATCCTCCTTGCATTAAAGAGGAAATCCGGTTTTCCAACCTAAAAGGCACCAGCCTAAAGCCAAAAGGTGGAAAGAGATGTGACACATCTGAGAGCAGGATAAAGGAATGGGAGGAATAACCTTCCCCTCGATGAGCTATGTGCCAGTGTACCCTGAAACTCCTACCCCTTGGCTTTGCTGACTTTCCCTGCTGGGCCTGTCACTGGCTGCACAGCAGAGAGGTACAGTTCAGCATGGCTGCCTAGCTGGAGGAGTTTCCCTGGTTTGGCCCTCTCAGGTAAAGCAGGATCCTTGGCAGAAAAGATTTTCAGGATAAGTCAGAGAGTGAAACAAAGTTAGAGTTGATTAAAAATAAGTATATACTTTAGAATACAGGTGGGCACTTGGAGAGAGAGAGAGGGGCATCCAGGACACAGACAGGGACTTACCAAGAGAGTGAAGAGAGAGCCCCCTCAAAAAGGGCTGCACATGTGTTCCCTCCAGTTTTATTTTTAGCCTAAGGTACTGCCGTTGTGATGTCCAGTCCACCCTGCTGGCGCCCATGTATGACCTGAGCCCAGAAGGGCCCCTGCCATAGACTGGGGAGATGCCAGTGAGATCCGAAGTGGTTCCATTGTTTAAGTTTTTCTATTGGATGAACTTCTTTTAGTAAGATGATATATACATTGTATAGGTTTAAGAAAAGTGCTGCAAGGAAGTTGTCTGGGCATGTCTCAAAGAAGCTTGTAACAAACAAATGATTTAGTTGTGGGCCCCAGATCCTGAACTGAGAAATAGTCTAAATTCTAGGGGGAAGATTCCTGGGGCAAAAGACTCCTGGGGTGGACCATTTTCATTGCCAACATGGTTTTTCCTCTGAGGATCCTAATTCCTAAGGCCTCCCTTAAAGTTAGGCAAGGCCAGATGGAATGCATCATAATTGGCTCTTACTTAGTGAACCCTCAGCCTTCTTGGAGAAGAGCTATGGTTTTATCAGTGTTGTGAAATTGAATGCCTGATTCACCCCCGGTGAATTCATGTTTGTTGGTTGTTGGTAGGTACTTTTGAGTCGAGTCCGACTCATAGCAACTCTGTGTACAGCAGAATTGAACATTACCCAATACTGTGTCATTCCATGTAGATGAGGGTCTTCCTTTTTTTGTTGTTGTTGACTTGCCGCTCTCCCAGACGTGATGTCCTTCTCCAGAGATTGGTCCCTACTGACAATATGTCCAGAATATGTAAGACACAGTCTAGCCATCCTTGTTTCCAAGGAGCATTATGATTGTAGCTCTTCTAGGATGAATCTGTTGGTTCTTTTTGCAGTCGATGGTATATTCAATATTCGTCTCCAGCACCTTAATTCAAAAGCATCAGTTCTTCTCTCTCCCTTATTCACTGACCAAACATACAACTGAAAATAGCATGGTATGAGTCAGGCGCATCGTCATCTTCAATGTGACATTTTTACTTTTCAACACTTTAAAGAGGTCTTTTGCAACAGCTTTTCCCAATGCAATGCATCTTTTCATTCCTTGACTGCTGCTACCATTAGTGTTGATTGTAGAATCAACTAAAACTCAAGATAGACTGTTACAAAACCAGGATGACAATATTAATTTCCAGTGAGGTAATTGTCATTGAGGTGACTACTCCTTTCCTTAGGCCTATGTATTCTTTCCCTTTAGAGGATACTAATTATGATGGTGGAATTATCTGAATACAGAATAGCTTTTCATGAAGACAGCTTGGTGACTTCCAACTTCACAAAAGAGGTAACAAGTATTCAGGACTAAAAGGAGCAAGTCTGTAGGCCTCTAGAGTAAAAGGGGCTTACCTGTCGGATAGTTCTTTGTTAAAAGTGTCAGGATTTTTTGTTGTTGTTTTTGGATTTTTGTTTTTATGGGACAGGGCCTTACTATGTAGCCACAGCTGGTCTGGAACTCATTGTCTAGACTAGGCTGGCCTTGGTATACTCCTGCCTCAGCCTCTGCAGTGCTGGCATTATAGGCATACACCGCCACGCCTGGCTGCGGTGTCTGTTTTGATTCCTCTACCCTTGATCTAGCCTGCAGCTGTAGCTCTATGGCATCAGATCCTGTCAGATCTCAGAAGCTAAGCAGGGTTGGGCCTGGTTAGTACTTGGATGGGAGCCCGCCTGGGAACACCAAGTGCTGTAGGCTTGGGAGATGGACCCAGCAACCCACTCCCCTCAAAAAAATCAACCTGCCATTGAAAACCCTATGAACAGCAGAGAAGCACTGATAGTATTTCGCCGGTTGCACACAGGGTGGCTGAGTCGGAAACCGACCTGACGGCACCTAACAAAAACAACAACAACCCTTGATCTAACTTACTGGTCTTTTTCTTTTCATTGTTTTTTTTTTAAGGGTAGTGTTGGCTTTTCTTTCTTTCTTTCTTTTTTTTTTTTTTTCTTTTTTGTAGTGCTGTGGGTTGATCCCAGGGCCTCCCACTTGCTAGGCAAGTGCTCAACCACTAAGGTGCACCCAGTCCTACTGCTGGCTTTTCTGATACCTTGGTTTTTTTTCTCTTTTATTTTAGTATTTCCTTTAAATCTCTGTGTTTGGTATAAAGTTACTGTAACACATGCTTTTTCTTTCCTGTTACTAGCCCAGAGAGGGTTGGCTCATTTGTATAGCTCAGGCTGACCTCCATCTCAATCCTTCTGCTTTCACCTCCTCAGTGCTGAGAGTACAGGTTTGTACCACCCATGTTGTTGTTGTTGTTGTTAGGTGCCGTTGAGTCGGTATCCGACTCATAGCGACCCTCATAGGGTTTTCAATGGCTGACTGTTTCGGGATTGCCTTGGGAGTGGATTGCCAGGCCCTTCTCCCATTTTGCTGGGAATTGAACTCGGGACCTCAGAGACTGCAGTGCAGCACTCTACCAACTGAGCTAAATCCCAGCTGTACCACCCATGCCTGGCTCTTTTTTTAGGGTCTTGCCTATTTAATTAAAACTTTTCACTATTAGTTTTTATTCCTACAACAGATTTTCAACAATGCAAAATCATTGTTGTATTTATAACGGATAAGCAGGAATACAATCTTGAACATATTTGAATTTATATTAGCAGATAATTTACTAAATCTTTTCATATATTTACATTAAGAATAGGTAAGAACCATGATCTTCAGAGGCCATGCACTTTATTTATTTATTTGTTTGTTTTTTGAGACAGGATGGCCTTGAACTCATTACATAGCACAGGTTGGCCTGGAACTCAGAATCATGCGTCATCTGTGTAACTTAGCGAGACCCTGCCTCAAAAAAGTAAGAAAATTGGCTGAGGGTACAGCTCAGTGGTCCAGCACTTGCAGAACATGCAAGCGCGAGGCCCTGGGCTCAACCCTCAGCACTGCCAAAAAAAAAAAAAAAAAAAAAAAAAAACTTCTGCCTCAGCCTCCCAAGTGCTAACAGGACTGGTACTTTTGAAGTAATCCAATATTGTTTCCTTTTAAATAAAAGTGACAGTACCAAATATCGACATCACCTTGAAGAATGTTCCATTACCTAGATTCGCAGTGATGAATATTTATGGCATACACTTTATGCATGGACAGGAGAAAGCATATTCAATAATTCAGCATTATACATTATGATTACAAAACTTTTGTCTAAGAGATAGTAGGTTATGTATATATATTTATTTATATATATGACTATATATATGGCGTTGGATTTTGGTTTCACAATTAAGACTTTTTAAAAAATTAGGCTGTCGCCTTGTTCTTTAGCAGCTTTTTGTTTCAGTTCTGAAAAGAAATGTGTTTTTGCCATGGTGGCACACGCCTATAATCCCTGCAACTCAGGAGGCTGAGGCAGGAAGATTGCAAGTTTGAGGCCAGAGGCAGCCTGTGTAACTTAGGCCCTGTCTCAAAGAATAAAAAATGGGCTGGGAGAACAGCCCAGTGATGGAGTACCCTGGGTTCAACCCCCTAGCCCCACCTAAATAAATAAATAAATAAATAAATAAATAAATAAAAGTGTTTTGTCCTTAATTTCAAAGTTTGTTTTTGGATGTATTGACTGTATTGCAATTTGTTAGAAAAATTTAACCCTAAAGCACACTGTCTTAACCCTAAACAACACTTGTTTCTGAATGATGTGAAAATTTTATATCTAATTTGTTAAGCCTATTATTTTTCTGTTTATTTTTGTTAGCAAAGAAATTCTGTTTGAGTTTTGCTTTTGTCAGGAAGAAAACATTTTTTATCTGTTAAAACTAAATAGGGAATAAAAAATATACAGTAACTTCAAATAGTCTTTGCAAGCCTATTTTATGATAATCCAAGTTGTCAGCAGGATGTTACAAATAGGGACTTGCAGATAAAGCAAAAGAACACAAAGAACACCTTGTTTGCATGACTAAAATATTAATTTTCCATTTTATACTTTATATTTTTTTTCCACATCTCAGATTTCCAGAGCCCCCCAGTACTTGATTCTTTTTTATGTATAGAGTTTAGGTCTCCATTATCTAGCCTAAACTAGTCTCTGGGCTGGGCCTGTCCCTTCATATTTAGAGATTCAAAATATTCTTTAAATCTAAGACAAAAAAGAATACTTTTGTTCTTCTAGTCCATTCTCACACCCCCAAGTCTCCTCTTTGGTCAGCCTTGCTCTTTTCTGTGCTAGGGGGACCATTTTTGCCTCTTTCCACTCTTTAGGCATCTTTCTCATTAATTACATGGACCTGTGTTCTGAATTTATAGAATGATGTCTCAGCTGAGGATGAAGACCAGAAACAAACTTAAGTCCTTTCATAGAAACTGGGATTGCTTCTGCTGCAGTGACAGACTGGTTTTATTTTGCACACCAACCTTCAACAGCCTGAGAGTGGCTGTCTGGAACACTCCCTTGAAAAGAATCCTGGTCTGCTGCCAGAGCAGTGTGAACAGGCTGTGGTGGCTTCTTGGGAGGAACCTGGGCTACTGGGAAGAGTATATAGATCACATTTGTGATCAAAGGACCAATGATGATCTGAGCCACAAACCATATGCAACTATATGAACACTATATGTGCACGCTTTCTCTGTAGTTAGACGTTCTCACTTGGAAAATGGTACAATAATAATCACACATCATAGGGAGGCAAAACTGCTTTAGTCATCTAAAATGCCATGTGTGGTGATGGTGTTCATTACCTATGCAGAAGACATGCCACAGGACGGTGTAATAGGCTACACAGCTGAACCCAAAGGACCTGACTGAAATTGGGAAGAAAAAGCTTCTACGTTTTTATTTGCCTGTTGAACTGGGGATCTTATAAAAGTACAGCTGCCATTTTATTGCTTAAACTTTTCCCCACAGTCTGTACTCTAGAGACTGTCCTTTGATTTATAGCTTCAGCAGCTTAAAACATTGGCTGCTATTACTGTCTAACTCAGAGCATTATGAGAGTGGCTCATTTTCATGTTTGTGTTCCTTGGTGTTTTTCTTTTTTGTTGTTTTTGAGACTAGGGTCTCAGTATGTATTCCTACCTGTACTGGAACTTGCTTATATAGTCCAGGATGGTCTTGAACTCAAGATCCTTCTGCCTCAGCCTGCTATTGGTTCTTGGTGTTTTTTTCTTTTCTTTTTTTTTCTTTTGTTGCAGTACTGAGTGTTGTACCCAGGGTCTCATGCTTGCATGCTTTGCAAGTGCTGTAACACTGAGCTGTACCCCTAGCCCATTTTTTTTACTTTTTGAGACAGGGTTTCACTAAATTACACACTGCCTCTGGTCTCGAACTTGCAGTCCTACTTCTGTATCCTGAGTTGCTGGGATCACAGGTGTGCGCCACCGTGCCTGGCTGGAGTTTTTCTTAACATTCAGTTCTTAGTTACTTAGTCTGATATCCTAGAATTGTTTGCACTGTAATTTTTGTCAAGATTCCTTTTGTTGTTTTTCTTTCTTTCCTTTTTCTTTTTGCATGTTACTGTGGGACTGAACTCAGGGCTTTGAACTTATAAGAGCCCTACCACTGGCTGTACCTTCAACCCCTCTTTTATTATCTTGAGTCAGGGTCACAGGCTGTCTTATACCTCAAGCTCAGATCCTCCTACCTCAGCCTCGCACATCCCTGGGATAACAGGTATATGCTACTGTGCCTGGTTTTGTTGAGATTTCTAAAAGTCTGTTACGTTCTGGTGTTGATAATGTCATCTTCCTGTGAAGTCTTTGAGCTATTTAACCCCCTGCCTGCCCCAGCCCCCAGCTGTTAGTATAACAGGATTAGTTTCACTCTGAATAGAACAGCCAAGTTTGATTCTCTTCCCCACTAGCTAATAGATTACCTTGAGGGGTCTGCCATCATATACATGTATTGCTTAGCATAATTCCTGGTACACATGTGTTGCTTAATACATAATTCTTGCATAGTTGAATGAATTAATGAATTATAGCATTTGTTCTGTTTTATTTGGCTGTTCATGTGTGTTTCTCCAACTGGTCTAGTAATCTTCAGGGACAAGGACTGTGTCCTGATCATCTTTACATAACCCAGTTTCCAGCAGAGTGTTTGGCACATAGTAGGTGAACTACTCTAGTCACTTTCTTAGGCAGGAAGAATTAGATAAATCTAAAAATTTCCTCCTGAATGTATTTACCATGATTGAGTTGAAATAGCAAATGTTAGAAATTTATTTCAACATAACATCAGGACTATGTGACAGGTCCTATTTAGTTAAGAAAGCATATTTGGATTATAATTCTCAAATTTTTTTAAAAGAAATTCTGTGTTGAAAGTTCAAACTTGCATTTCATTTTATTTGCCCATTGAAGTTGAACCCAAAAGAAAGGCACACTTGCCATTAATAGCTTTGGGAAAGGATTTCTAAATATTGGAGTATGAAAATTAGCCACATATCTGTAAATAGGATAGCAAATTATAATTCACATTTCTTTTTAACCATTTTTACTGTGAATATTGTACACACAGAGAAAAGGGAACAATATAAACAGCTCAGTTATCCCTAAGTGAACCTCTGTGTATCTATCATCCAAATCTATTTTCTTAATAGTTACTTTATAGGGTATCATGTACATCTTTGACTTTTAAAAATCTATCATTAATTGGCACTTTTGTTCTCTTCCTGGAGAGTACTAGGACCATATCCTTGTTTAGCGCCAATGACCCTGTTTTGATTTATATGTGATGACATATATATACATACATACATACATACATATATATATATATATACACACATATATATATATATTGTTGTTAGGTGCCGTCCAGTTGGTATCTGACTCATAGCGACCCTCATAGGGTTTTCAATGGCTGACTGTTTCGGGATTGCCTTGGGAGTGGATTGCCAGGTCCTTCTCCCATTTTTTGCGGTGCTGGGAATTGAACTCGGGACCTCAGAGACTGCAGCGTAGTGCTCTACCAACTGAGCTAAATCCCAGCCCATATATATATATATATATATATATATATATATATAACGTTATATATTTTGATTCTATATTTGTACTCAAATTTTTATTTTTTGTCAGTATTCACAGTTGCCAACATGATTATATCTGGTATCAATTTTGTTTTATTTCAATATAACAAAATAACTTTTAACTAGCACTCCCTTGACTAGAGCTTCTGGTGACGAATTACCTCATTTTTGCCCAAATTTACCTTTGTTTCAAATTTTATCCTGGGAAGTTTTTTGTTTTATATAAAACTGTAGGTGGGCATTCCTCCCTCCAGTTACTAGCAGTTTGAATATATGACTCCATTGTTTTTTGGCTTTTTTTGGTTTTGGTGAAATCTCCTGTCGAGTATTTTCCTGTCTTACTGTTGGCTTGCAGCTGTATCTAATGGGTTAAACTCATCACTAAGTTCTTGATATTGGTTGCTTTTTTTTTCTTTGACGCTAGAGTTTCTATTTTCAAATCTATGATATCTCTTTTTTAAAAAATTCCAGTTCTGTCAAATTTCTTTCTTTTTTTTAATCTCCTTGAATGTTGTAAGCATAGCCACTTTAGAGGGCATACCTATTAACATTAATATCTGGAGCACGTGTGGTCTGTGTCTGTTGTCTTGTTTCTGTTGGTTCTTGGAGTCCTTAGTTTCTCTTGTTTCTTATGTTCTTAATATTGTACTTGAAAAATGGAAGAAACAATTGGAGGCATAGGATGATATCATCTTTCTCCATTAAGGGTTTTTGTAGCTTTCTACAAGAGTCTAGTTATTGGGTATCCTTTTAGTCCAATTTCAGGATTCATATGATATGAAACTGGGCTGTGTCTCTATACATACCTGTCTTCTTCTGGTTCCCCTTACTCCTGTGGGGCTGTCCCCCTCTGTAAAGGTCTTAGGGCAAAGCCCTGGGGCATCCTGCCCTCCATTTGCACCTAGCATGCCTTGTACTTCAGTTTTGGACACCCTGGCTCAGCCTAACTGTTAGGAAGTTACTAAGAGTTCCTAACTCTCATCTCTTTAATTCCACGTTTTCTGGAGATAGCTTACCCTCAGGAATATTTCTTCCTTTGAGATCTGTGCCCTACTGGAGAAGGACATGGCAACCACTCCTGAAGCAGTCCCGAATCAGCCATTTAAAACCCTATGAGGGTCACTATGAGTCATTGGCACCTAGCAGCAACAACAGATCTGTGCCCAGAAATTCTTTACTGCCTTGTTAGCTTGCTGATGACTTCTCACAGACAATTTTTTTCCCCCAGTATTGGTGGATTCAATCTAGGGCTTTGTGCTTTCATGCTTTGTGAGTGCTGTACTACTGAGCTGCACCCTTAACCCATTCTTTTTTTTTTTTTTTTACGTTTTATTTTGAGATAGAGTCTCACTAAATTACACAGGCTGCCTCTGGTCTCAAACCTGCGGATTTTTCTGCCTCAGCCTCCCGAGTCACTGGGATTACAAGTGTGCGCCACCATGCCTGGCTTTCACAGACATGTTTTGCATAGATTTTCTAGTTGCCCCTCAGTGGGAAGATTAGTTTGTGTTGCCTGATTCACTGTTACCAGAAGTGGCAGATGCCAGAATGGTTATTATTTTACTCTGACATTTTTCCCTTACAGTTTTTTCAAAGTTTTGACTTGAATGCCTGGCCAGATTTGCTTGTTATTGATAGCGAATTGACAGATTGACAGCATATTTTATCATATTGTTTCTCTTGAGAGAATCAGGCTTAATAATATTATAATGCATTTTTAATTTTATTTTGGAGATAGCATCTTGCTATGTAGCCCAGAACTTGCTATGTAGCCCAGAACTTGCTATGTAGCCTAGAACTTGGGTAGCCCAGGCTGGCCTCAAACTTATGATCTTCTTGCCTCAGCATCCTAAGTGCTGAAATTACAGGAGTATGCCACCAAACCTGGCTTGTAATGTGTTTTATGTTAAAAATATTTTTGAAGCTTTGAATATTTTTTTCCTGACTCTAAAAGTAAATTATGTTATTTGTTTGTTGTTTGGAACAGAGGTACTGGGGATTAAACCTAGGGCCTCACTCATGCTAGGCAAGTGATTTGCCACTGAACTGTACTCTTAACTCTCTAAAAGTAAGTATGCTTATATTAGACACCCTGGAAAATTACAAGGTATAATGACAAAGGTATAAATCACCTGCAAATCTAGGATCTAGGTACCATTTTATGTTTTTGTGTTTTTAGCCTGTGATTTATATATGTTGAGCATATTACTGTTTTCAACCCCATGGTTCTTTTTTTTCCCACCCCTCTGTGGTACTTGAGAGTTGAACCCAGGGCCTCCTTGCACATACTTTGTAAGTGCCCAGCCACTGAGCCACACCCCCAACTCATTTTTTATTTATTTTTTAATCTTGAGACAGGATCATGCTAACTTGTACAGGCTGCCTCTGGCATCCAACTTGTGATCCTCCTGCCTCTGCCTCCTGAATTGCTGGGACTACAGGCATGAGCCACCACGCCCATCTGACCCTACAGTTCTTAATGTTCTCTCAGAAGAATCAGGTAGTCACTGTTTATAGAAACAGGACCCTTTATTCTTACGCTGGAGCACAATGGAGCCAGAGTGTCAAGGAGGAAGTCCCAAAAGTTATCTCATGAGCAGAGAGGTAAAAATGTTGTTGCCTTTCCCAGGTGGGTCCAGACCTGCTTCCTGGGTGCTCCAGTTGTGCCTGTGCTCACTCTCTCTTCTTATGCTTCTTCATGTGTCACATGTCTCCACATTAGGGTGTGTTTTTTTACTATTTAATCAGGTAAAGGTTACTATGGCACATCTTTGTGACTAGTCTATGCATGCTAATGCCCCTCACTGCCGGAGGAATGGCCCTAATACTGTTGTAGAGCAAGCTAAGTGAATATTTTAGTAGGTTTAATTGATAACTAACTCTGCTGTATCACAGGGAGATTGTACTATTTGAAAGCCATTATTAGATTAATTGGCTTAATTCACAAATAGATTTCCTCATTTTTGTTTGCTTTTCTTAGTGTCCTATATCCTGGTAGACTTGTTGGCCACATAGTTTGCTAAGAGTAATGTGAGTTCTTTCGTGTTTTCTTTTCCTCTTATCATTTGCTGACTTTCTTAGTTTGGAAGCTGCACTGATTCATTACAAATATAAATAATAAAACTAGGATGATATAACATTTTATACTGCAGTTTTTAAACATACTATGAACATTTTCTTGTCATTAACATTTTTAAATATAATTTTAATGTTTGCCAGGATTCTTACTTGGTCTTAATATTATTCTATTTTTCTTTAAGTTCTCATTGCTATAGATGACTGCAGTGATCACTTTTGGACTCAACTTTCTGCATTAGTTTCTGATTATTGTTTAATTACTATCTGTTGGTTTGAATGTTCTTAAGGTTCTTTTACTGAGGCTCTGAAAAAGTGCAGCTGACAGTTCCACTTCCAGTGGTTTACATTCAAGCTGCAAATCTCCCCAGTTGAGATTTGATACATGATTTAAGGGTGAAAAGCACTTTGAGTCCCTGGGGAATATACAAGGGCCTAACACCACTTAAGTAATTGGACAGAAGTTGAATTTATATGTATATAGAAGTAATCATTGTTAAGAACAAGGAAAAATCTATGATAGCCAGGAACAGTTTGTGCACACATACCAAAACAGACAAAGAAAACCCAAATATAAGAGAGCAGTAACTGAAGGAGAACATAAATATGCCCATTCTGTCTTCTACATTGAGATTAGCTGTGGCCATTACGTAACCTACTCCTGGCAAGTCTTACCACCTTCCTGGTTCTCATTTGTGGTGATATTTCACTCTTGGTCAGAATTGATGATTAAGTGATTTTCCTTTTTCTCCTTTGGGAAATTCCTCTTACCCAGTGTTCTTCAGCCTTAATTTTTATTTGTCCTTTTTCATCCAACCACATTTAGTAGCTGCAGTAGCTAATCCTTCCCCCGACCCCTTTCTGCAGACCCAAGTCCTTATGGATAACTCCTTTCAATTCACTTCATCCTTCATATGCCAAATTCCCGTCCAACTTTTGGTTTTATGTAATAATGTAGAAAAGACTCATAGGCACACGGACCTTCTATTATGAAAATCTCACCGTTTGGTTAAAGAGCACAGTGATGAGTCATTTGTGGTGTGGAAGGAGCTTACATCTCATCTTTGTGTACCATCCTTATCTCCTTTATCTGGATGACCTCAGAAAGCACAGGGGCACCTAGGGGGATGTTGGCCCTAGGTCTGTGCCTATGAGCCCAGAGAGGTCAACAGGGACTTGGTGTTTAGGGCGTAACCAGGTATGGGGACTAGGACCCCCTCTGGAAAGAGGAGGATACACCAAACCAATAACCAGAGCTCTGTTGTCAGACCCACATGAAGTGTTTCAGAAACTTCAACAGGGGAGAGCAAAAATGCATCAAGCTGTCAGAACTCAGGTGTACAAACAGAATAGGGCAGGTTTCAGTACCACAGCTGAATAACAGGGCTAGCTGGATGTGGTGGTGCACACCTGTAATCCCAGCTACTTGGAAGGGTGAGGCAGGAGGATCACAAGTTCAGGACCTGTCTGGGCTCTACAACAAGTTCAAAAATGGCCTGGGCAACTTGGTAAGACCATGTCTCAAAATAAAAATTTAAAAATGACTGGGGATGCGGTTGTGGTAGAGTGCTTGCCTGGTGCAAATTCCTGGGTAGGGTTTCCAATGGCTGATTGTTTTGAGATTGCTTCCCGAGTCGATTGCCACAGCCTTCTCGTTTTTCCCTTGCTGGAGATCTAACCCGGGTCCTCAGAGAATGTGGGGTAGCACTCTACCCTGGGGGTGGCTGCCAGAGGCCAGGTGTAACAACTAACAACATCAGGTAGGAACTTGCAGTACACTGTGTCTAAAGTCAGCCTTCTCATAGTCCTCCCAATGACCTTCTTTTTAATAATGGCATGATACCTCTTGCATCCAGGGTTGAAATCTCAGTCTTGTTTATTTCCCTTTCCTTTGGCTTTGCTTCCAGTCTGTTACAGCATGCTTAAAGGATGATATCTTCATGTGGAAAGGCCTTGGAATTTACCAAGCTTGGTGGTGTAAGTTTGTAATCCCAACAACTGGGGAAACTGAGGCAGATGGATCCCAAGTTCAAGGTCAGATGCAGCCTGTATAATCTAGCGAGACATTGTCTCAAAATAAAATGTAAAAAATGGACTGGGGTTACGGCTTAGTAGAGAATTTGCAAAGTATGTGTGAGGACGTAAGTTCACTCTTCAGTACTGTGGGAAGGAAGGAAGGAAGGGGGGGAGGGAGGGAGGGGCCTTTGGGTTCATACTCTGGCACACATGGCTCCTAATATCAAGGCACTGGCCTCCAGCTGATGTAGGAGTGCTAGTCTCACAGGATTGTGAGAATTAGAGTTGAAGTGAATAAAACCCTTATTGTTTTTCAGTAGGAGTCTCCAGAATGACTTCCTGTCTCTGTTTAAACCTGCTGCACTCCCCTTCCAGTCTGAGCTTCCTAATGACCGCTCGAAGCATGTCATATATCCTATCTGAAAAACCTTTGTTGTTGTTGTTAGGTGCCATTGAGTCGGTATCCAACTCATAGCAACGCTACCCCTATGTATAACAGGCGAAACAGTATTGTTACTGCTTCTCTCATATTCATAGGGTTTTCAGTGGCAGATTGTTTTTTGGGAATGGTTGCTGGGCCCTGCTCCCAAGCCTATAGCACCTGGTATTCCCAGGCAGTCTCCCATCCAGGTACCAACCAGGCCTGGCCCTGCTTCCAAGATCTGACGGGATCGGATGCCACAGGGCTATGGCTGCAGGCTCCAAAAAAACAAAAAACAACAACAAAAATAAAACATTTAAGGCAGCTTAAAAACTATTAAAAGAAAGCCCCAAATCCCTATCCTGGCTTTGAGGGCTCCCCACCATCTGGCCCGTCCTGTCTCTAATTCCACCCCCTGACACTTTCCTTCATGCTCACAGTATTCCAAATGTGCCCACTAGTGTTCCAACTGGACCAAGCTACATGTTATTGTCAGCATAGACCTTCCTGCTGGTGACCTTGCTCATGTTTGGACCCGTTCTTTTCCATGCCTTTCAGGCTCAAAATCCCACTTTCTAGCCCCTGCCCAAATGCTGCCATCTCTACTGTGGCTCTGGGTTACTCTACCTCAGCCCCAGACTTCTCTGGCCTGCCTTTCTTTTTCTGAACTCTTACACTTGCTGTTTGATGCTTTGTGTTATTTGGGAACATGAAACTTAGGGGAATTCTTTCTAAATGCTTACCAGAGTACCTGTTAGGTTGTAGGCATTTGGAAACATGTTGTGAGGAGTACACCAGCCAAGGGAGTAATAACTAGCTGATTTAGAGGTGACAGGTCTATTGGAATTAAAAGGGCAGGAAAACAGCTGCACAACACTGCCCTAGAAGAGCTGAAAAATAGTTAATTTTCTGATGCCAGCCAAGAGCTTTTATGTTCTCTGTTAAAGTGAAGAGATGAGGGAACTAATTTGAGTGGCTGTTTTATGTCAGGCACCAGCATAGGTGTTTCACATATATTCACTTGTTTGATCTTTGGGCAAATGGCATTCTTCCCTTCTGTAGTATTCTCCATTGGCTTCTTATTACATTTAGTATAAAATCCATATTCCATAAGTAGCCCACAGGATCTAAATCTAGCCTACATTTTCTTAACCAGTCTCAATGCACTCCCCCTCACCTTGCCATCGTCTCTTCTTACCCTCCCACGTTAGCCAGCTTTCCAGTGCTGTGACAGAATACCTGAGGAAATCAACTTAAAGAGGAAAGATTTATTTTGGTTCACAGTTTCAGAGCTTTCAGTCCATGGTTGGCCCCCTCATTTTTGAGTTGGTAGTATAGCAGAACATCATGGCAGCAGGAGGGAGTGGTAGAGCAGGCTAGTCACTTCATGGCAGTCAGGACAAAGGTCGGGGAGGGGCTAGGGACAAATACCCTTCAAAGGCACGTCCCACATTACCTATTCACTCCTAATACTCCCCACCTCCTAAAATTTCTACCACTTCCCATATTGGTTAAGATATGAATCCAGCTGGGCTCCATCGCACACATCTGTAATCCCAGCTACTTGGGAGGCAGAGGCAGCCTGCATAACTTAGTGAAACCCTGTTTCAAAATAAAAAAATATAAAAGAAGCTACAAGTGTAGATCAGCAGTCCAAGTGTTCATATAGCATATGGGAGGCCCTGGGTTTACCCTCCGCCCCACCCCAACAAAAAAGGAAATAGTTGTTCTAACATCCATGTGGAGAAAATGCCTGAACATTCACTATACACCCTTTGTACTTTTTTCTGTGGTGTCTGAAGTGGGGGACATGGCTGAACCCAGGGCCTTGCATTTACCTTGCAAGCACTCTACTACTGAGCTGCATCCCCAACCCCCTTTTTATGTTGAGACAGTGTCTTGCTAAGTTATGCAGGCTGCTTCTGGCCTCAAACTTGTGATCCTTCTGCCTCTGCTTCCAAGTAGCTGGGATTACAGGTGTGCACCACGGTGCCCAGCCTACCCTCTGTACTTAACTAAAAAATTTAATCACATGCTTGTATTTGTTTAAATTAGTCATGTGTGCTCTGGGAAATTGCTATTTTTTTAAATTAAATTTTAAAAAATTGTATATTTATCTTCTACAGTACTAGGTGGTTGAACTCAGGGCCTTGTGTATGCTAAACAAGTACTCTATCACTGAGCTGCACCCATAGCCCCTTATTTTTTTATTTTGAAACAAGGTCTCACTAAGTTGCACTGGCTATCTCTGCCCTCTAAATTATGATCATCCTGCTTCAGCCTCCTGAGTTGCTGGGATTATAGTTATGGGCCATGGTGCCTGGCTTAATTGCTATCTTCATTACTATAATTTTTCTCAAAAACCATTAGACTGTATTAGACAATTTGGAAAATAGAGAAAGGGAAAAAATCTAAATCATACAATAATCCTAAAATACCCACTTGAGATAGACATTTTAAAATAAGTTCTCAAGTGGATGTTTTACCAAATAACCTGACTCACCATGTGAAGCTCTTCTGTAAGTAGGAGTTACCAAAGATGCTTTAAATAGTAGGATATGCCTTTAGTTAATTTCTTAGTAAAAGACCCTTTCTCTATTTATAGAGGCTATTCATGTTTCCTCTTCGTTTTGAAAGTAAAACACAGCTCAAAGATAAGTGTCTGATCCTAAGGGGAATAAAATGAAATAACCCAGTCTGTGCTTCATGTAAGCTCTTGAATGCTTGCTACCCCAGCCCCATCAAAGGTGGTGCACTTGAATATTACTCAACAAGGACAATTGGGAAGAATAAAAAAAATGCAGAAATTGAATTATCAGGATTTTACAGTAGGTTAGATGAGGGTGGTGATGAAGACGGTGAGCCCAGAGATAATCAAATTACACACCTTAGCAGGAGACTTGAGGTTAGGTTTTAGAATTTTAATCCCTGGATTTAAATCCCATGTCTACAGTTTGCTAGTGGTCTTGTCTTTGCTAGCTGTCTCATTGGGCATTGTTTTTAACCTCTGAGCTTTGTTTTTCTCCACTGTAAGATGGGGATCTAGCACATACTTCATTAAGTTATTGCAGGGCTTAGGAGAATCCACATAAATTGCATAGCATGGTACCTGGATGTCATCTATTTTATTTATTTTTTTTTCTATTTTTAACTTAATTATTTATTTTGCAGATGGGGGGTTGAGCCCACGACCTTATGTATACTTCAAGTGCTCTAACACTGAGCTGCACCCCCCAGCCCTTTTTTAGTTTTTTTTTTCTTGAGACAGGGTCTTGCTAAATTACACAGGTTGACTCTGTCCTTAAACCTGAAATCCTTCTGCCTCCACCTCCCAAATCGCTGGGATTACAGGTGGGTGCTACCACACTCAGTTTGTGTGTATACTTTAAATTATTAATGGTGATAATCATTTTTAAGGTAAGAGCAGAAGTGGGAGATGTTGAGGAAGATCATTTCTACATGGGTAAGCTGAGTTTGAAGCCAAGAAGTGTTTAGTGAAGACAGATATGGGCCTGTGCTAGGAAGTCACATGTGCTGCTGCAATTTTGAGGATCTTGGCTCTGCCACCAAGTAGCTTTGTATTTGTTCCCTGAAACTATTTCCTGGATGGTCTCAAAACTCTGTGGTTTGAAGCTGTGAAAAATGTATCATCTGAAGAAAATGTGGGTTGCTCATCCTTAGCTTCTCCGAGTGTGCTTGGCTAACTGGAGAGTTTTTAGCCACTAGCATCAGGACATGTGTTGCACCAGTTGCTCCCTGCATAGGGCACCTGGCGCAGGGTAGGGTGAGGAGAGTGAGGTGAAGTCCCACTAATGTCTGCCTAGTCTTGTGCCCTTGTGCCTTGGGCTGTGGCTGCACAGGCAGGTGCCCGAGCACTTGACTTGGGAATCTTTGCCTGCTCCCTGGGTGGATGGAGCCTAGTGTTGACAGTGACCAGCTGCAAACATTAAACTCCATGTGATTGAGCCAGGCACAGTAATGCATGCCTGTAATCCCAGCACTGAGGCAGAAGGATTGCTGTGAGTTTGAGATCAGTCTAGATTACACAGTGAGACTGTGTCTCACAAAACCAAACCAAAACAAAGCAAAGCAAACCCAAATAAATCAAAACAACAATCAGCTGAGCACTTTTAAGTTTCTGTTATAGACTGTATCTTGGAGTTCCTTATGTTTTTTTTTTTTTTCTCTTGCAGATCATCAATGCTGTGGTACTGTTGATTTTACTGAGTGCTCTAGCTGATCCAGATCAGTACCACTTTTCAAGTTCTGAACTAGGAGGGGACTTTGAGTTCATGGATGATGCCAGTAAGTACATCAGGTCACAGTTGTAAATATTTGGGGCTTTTGAAGGGCAAGAAATCCAAATGCCTATCCTTCCTATTAGGTTATAGATATTGATTCACAGTCCCATTTCAGCTGATACTTTAACTTCTTTTCTTTCTTTCCATCATTACAAATCAAATCAACAAATATTTATGTGCTGTCAATGTTCTGCCTTTGTTCTAAAACAGTTTAAATAAGGTCTCTTTTTTCCTCATCTGACATTAATTTATCCATTTTTAAAATTGCTGTCTTGCCATAGACTTTTTTTTTTTTTTTTTTTGGTGATACTTGGATTGAACCCAGGGCTTCTTGCACATACTTTGTAGGTATTCAACCACTGGGCTACAGCCCCTCTCCATTTTTATTTGTTATTTTGAGTTAGGGTATTGGTAATGCAGGCTCCCTCTGGCCTTGAACTCACAATACTCTTGGCTCTGCCTCCAAAGTTGGTGGGGTTACAGGCATGTGGCACTGCACCCAGCTTCCCATAGACTTTTTTACCCACTATGTTGTTGCCTTTTTGGGAGGAGAAGGAATAAATGACAGGGAGGAAGGTGAAAAGGAACGTGCATATCTCATTGTGTATTATGATCATCTTCCAATATTTACCTTTTCTCCAGGAGGCAATCTCTCTCTATTCTAGACACTGTGTTCTGGTTATTTGGTCATTGAGGAGCCTTGTTCCACTAAAATGAAATAGGTGCAGGACTGTGGACATGGAGTAAATGGGGAGGAGGAATCCAGCACCAAGATGCCCACCCCCTGAACCTTAGATACTCAGTCATGCTGTGTCTGAGCTAAGCATCAGGCTGTGCATAACCCCAAACAGAAGGTCAGACAAATTTATTTTTCATTGGTTTTTGGGAACATCACATGAGTCTGAAAAGTAAAAAATGTGACGCTGGGCGTGGTGGTGCACGCCTATAATCCCAGCGATTTGGGAGGCGGAGGCAGGAGGATCGCAAGTTCGAGACCAGAGGCAGTCTACGTAACTTAGCGAGACCCTGTCAAAAAAAAAAAAAAATGGACTGGGGTGCAGCTCAGTGGTCCAAGCACTTGCAAAACATGGAAGCACGAGGCCCTGGGTTCAACCCCTAGGACCGCAAAAGAAAGAAAGAAAGGAAGGAAGGGAGAGAGAGAGAGAGAGAGAGAGAGAGAGAGAGAGAGAGAGGGAGGGAGGGAGAGAGAGGGAGAGAGAGAGGGAGGGAGGGAGGGAGGGAGGGGGAATGAATGAGAGAAAGAGAAAAAAGTGGCTGGAAGGGAAAGTGAGAGAGAAAGTGTGGCTCAAGGTACGGAGATGCAGTTTGAGAGACCACAAGCATTTGAAAATGAGAATGGTGGGTTTTATTCTCAGGATGAGGAAAGGCTATTCAGTGCTTTTAAGTAAATGCATGGACTGACGTGTGTGTCAAGAAGGTCCCTTTTGTTGATTGGAGATTGCATTTGGGGATTAGCTTTGAGCCCAGAGCCGAGGGATTCTTGTTTTGGGGACGCTTCTGTACAATCCAGGGTGTACTGAGGGTGGAGGAGGAGAGGTGGGGTATGTATGGACAGAACTTTCTGGTGTTTGTCGTGAGGGAGAGGAAGGGAACAAAGATGACATCTACTCTCTCACTTGAGTATGTGACTTCATGGAGGCGAGGAAGGCTGGGTCAGCAGATGGGAACATAGGTAGAGGAGAAAACTAGACTTTGATTTAAGAGACTTAGCTGAGCATCCTTGTTGGGTGTTTAGGCTCTGAAGCCAGAATGGCATAGTTTGAATCCTGACCATACCATGTGTTAAATGTGCTAATCCTGAGCTAGTTACTTATTTTTGTTTACCTTAGATTCCCTCTCTGAAAAGTAGAGGTAATTTTAGTACCTACCAGACTTCATGCCTACAGTCATAGCCCTGTGGCATCCGATCCTGTCAGATCTCGGAAGCTAAGCAGGGTCGGGCCTGGTTAGTACGTGGATGAGAGACCACTTGGGAGTACCAGGTGCTGTAGGCTTGGGAGAAGGACCTGGCAACCCTCTCCCAAAAATCAATCTGCCATTGAAAACCCTATGAACAGCAGAGAAGCACTGACAATAGTGTTTCCCCTGTTGTACATAGGATTGCTGTGAGTTGGACACCGAGTTGGCAGCACCTAACAACAACAACCAACCTCATAGGGTAGTTGTGAGGAATTACATGAATTCATGAAGAGTGCTGAGACATGGAGTCCGGCCCATAGTAAATGTTCAGTGTTTTGCTAGTTGCTGTTATTTACATATGTTATGGTTGAAATGTGAGCTAAGCTAGGTTAAAGGGAAGAGATCAGAAAGGTAATCAGACATGGGAGTGTGGAGCCCAGAGGAGAGGTCTGGACTGAGATAAATTCAAGGACATCAGTCTAAAACTGGCATTTGTGTTAGGGAGAGAGGAAAGAGAAAGGGGAAGGAGTCCTAGGACTGAACCCTGAAGGATCCCTAATTGTAAGAGGTCAGGAGGAGAAGCCAGAAAACAATCAGTTGGTACTGAAGTAAATGAAAACAGGAAACACTTTATATAGTTTTAGTTTTATATTCACCTTCTTCCACCACCATTGTTTCATAACAAGGAATAAGAAGTCAGAGCTGTTATCCTGGGGCTTGAGACCTTGTCACATAGAGACTGACTTCTGTAACAGTTCTTACTCTCTGTATTCTGAATAACCCTGTTACTCTTAAGTTTTCTAGAAAGGATGAGTTTTATTAATATTAATATATTTATGCTTCCTTTCTCCTGAGTTTAAAGACTGTAAAACTATACAAAATATTTGGCTGTCATTTAAAAATAAATTCTTTCACTGTTTCTAGTAACAGCATTCCTTTCTAGGAGCAGGAATTGAGATTAGAAAAAGTAGTTTTATATAATACTACTTTGCTTCTATCTGGATTGAATGATAGCACTGTATGCCTTGTTCCAGTTGTCAGAGATTAAGCTGAGTAATCACCATCTGACAGGATAAGCTTAATTTAGCATCCTTTAAAGGCTTGCTGGTATTTAAGACTTTTATTATTTTAAAATAGTAATAGTTTTATAATGTTCTGGATATTAATTCTAGTGCATTTGAGGTTTCTTTTGTGTTTCATATTTGGAATGGTTGTGAATGAATAGTTTGTAATTGCTTTTAAGACTGTTGTCCATCATTTACAGCACATGATTAAGAAGATACAGAAGAGTATTTACTTAAGTAGATCCCCTTCCTTCCTCTCTTCCTTTCTTCCTCTCTTTCCCTCCTTCCTCCCTCATTTCTTCCCCTCCCTCCCTTCCTTCCTCCTCCTCTCTCTCCCTCTCTCTCTCTCCCCTGCTTATTTTCTTTTCACTGGGGGGTTGAAGCCAGGACCTTGCACATTTTAGGCACATATTCTACCAGTAAGCTGTGTCCCCACCCCTCCACCCCCAGGTGTGTTTTGTTTTGTTTTGTTTTGAGATAGCATCTTGCTAAGTTGCCCCAGGCTGCCTCTGGCTTTGAACCTTCAGTCTTCCTGCCTCAGTCTCTTGTGTAGCTGGGATTAGAGCCATGCACCACAGCTGAAATGGCTTCAGAATAAATCAGGAAAACATAGTGTACTGACACAGAAGACCAAGGGGTAATGATTGAAAAGTGTATATGTGGCATATTGTATTATATATTCATAATTTTCTGAGCAGTAGAATAAATGGCATTCTATTTGTGAAATTTTAAGGGTTTGGAAAAGAACCATAACAGTAAGTGTTTGTGCTATCTATGTACCAAATAGCAGGTCATCCAGATAAATGACTAATTTTGCAGCAGATTTGTCTTTCTAGTCAAATTTATTTTATTCATTGGGTAAGTAGACCTGCCTCGGGGAAGGAAATGGCCAGAAAAGTAATCAGGAATTAGTAATTACTCATATATGTCACCTGATGTAGGATAAAGACACCATTCCATTTATTGAAAAGACAGGATAGTCTTTTCAATAATTAATTCTGAGTGAAATCAATGAATGAAAGATACCTCATAAAAGAAGATAGCCATAGGACAGATAAGTATATGGGAATATTCTCCACAATATTATAAGGGAAATGTAAATTATAACCATGGTAGTGAATCACTATACCCATTTAAAATTGCCAGCATTAGTAGAGGTGACCATACCACCTATTGCATGGGTGTGCAATAACTGATATTTTCAAATTGCTGCTGGGAGTATAAATGGTACAAGCACTTTGGGAACGCTAAAGCTAAATAAATATACATGGACCCTCTGACCCAGTAGTTCCATTCCTAGATATATACCCTGCAAAAATGAGTGCTTAATGTCCATTTTAAGCCATATATAAAAATGGTCTTAGTAGCTATTTCTGTGTAGCCCAGGCTGGGCTTCAACTTGTGATCCTCCTTCCTCTACCTCCTGAGTAGCTGGGATTGCAGGTATGTGCCACCACATCTAGAGGTTATTCATTACGTATTTCTACGTATGTTTGAGTGTTTTTTTTCTTTTTTCATTGTTTTTTTTTTTCCCCCCTGGTTGGTGCCCATCTCCCACCTTTGCCTATAAGAATACTGTAAAAAAAACTTTACTGAAAAGCTGGTTGTGAATTAGGTGTGGTGGCACCTGCTTGTAATCTCAGCACTTGGGAGGCTGGGGCAGAAGAATGGTGAGGTTGAGGCCATCTGGGCTACATAGCAAGACCCTGTCTATCTCAAAAAACTAATCACAAAAGCAAACAAAACCTGCCAAGTATCTTGTTAAACTCTTTCTTTAGAGCATATAGAATCCTTGACTGGTTCAAAGTCCAAAGTTTGCCAGCAGCAGCTGGGCGTGGTGGCTTACACCTATAATCCCAGTGATTTGGGAGGTGGAGGCAGGAGGATTGCGGGTTTGAGGCTAGAGTCAGCCTGCGTAATTTAGCAAGACTCTTGTCTCAATATAAAAAGTAAAAAAATGGGCTAGGGGTGCAGCCCAGTGGTAGAGCACTTGCAAAGTATGTGTGAGGCCTTGGGTTCAACCCCCAAGTATTACCCCCCAAAAATAAATAAATAAATAAATAAATAAATAAATAAATAAATAAATAAAAAATAAAATTGCCAGTATCTGTGCAAGAACTTGAGTAGCCTAGGTGCTAGGTGTCCAGTACTTTTCCATGTGCATATTTCTTTCCTGCGATGTCACTCATGCATTTTGTTCTTGCTGTTTACATTTTAATATTTTTGGAATGAGGATGTGGCTTACATTTTATTTAGTGTATGGTTAATGCATGTATCTCCCCACTCCCCAAGATCTTTATGTTGAAAAAATTCAAACCTTTCAGAAAAGTTGATTATACAGGAACACTTTTTTTTTTTTTTTTTTTTTTTTTTTTTTGGTGGTGGTCTTGGAGATCCAACCCACAGCCTTGGTGCATGCTTGGCAAGCACTCCACCACTGAGCCATATCCCCAGCCAGTCTTTTTCATTAGTAATAATTTGGAGCTCCTTATTCTTTATACAATCATCTCTTATTAAATATTGAGTAGGTACAAAAGATTATTTATAAAATACACCAAATAATGGTACCAGAAGAGCTTGTATACCTGCCAATTAGTATAAGAAATTGAATTTTACCTTAATTTTTGAAAGAGCCCTGTCTGCTTCCTTATTCCATCATTTCTTCTGCTGAGAGAGAGCCGTTTTTCTGTTAATTCTTTTGCCTTCATAGATTTTTCATATACTTTTACAGTTCTAATCTGTTATTTAATTTCCAAGAGCTTTATTTTCACAGGGTGTATTCATGATACATTGTATTCTCCCGAGACTTGCTTTTTCAAATTACTGTGCATTAAAGAAAATTATTCAGACACTTGTTAATGGTGTAGAAGACTTCATTCAAGAATGACTTCTACAGGGTTTTTGCAGCAGGGGAGAGAAATCAGGCTCAACTCCCAAGCCTAGGGCAAGTGAAGATTTATAACTGAGGAGTAGAGTAAGGGCTGGTGGATGGCAAAGGACTAAGAGCAACCCTCAAGGCTGGGGGAATTGCAACTAGACCAACTCCACAGGATTCTTGTTGAAGGGAGGCCAGAGTGGTAAGATATGGAGGGACATAGCAATTTGACCAGATATTGAGGGTGATCACACACCAAGGATGAGGTTGATTCTTGGTAAGATGGGACTATATGGAGCAAGGACAAAACCCAAGGTTGAGGCCTAGTAAAAGGAGGACTCAGAAGAGCCTCAGTTTGGTGGAAGGAAAGAGTCTTTGCCATGTCTCCAATCCAGTGGGGAAATCTAGTCTGCTTCCACCCCCTAGCTGCAAGGGAAAACTTAGATTGTAGCTTTCTGGCCTGTATGGAATAGGAAGGCACATTAGATGGGGGGAGCAAATGTACAGGGCCACATTCATTGTGTCACATCCTGCAAATATGTTTCATTGTATGGTAAGGTTAATCTTGTCCTTTTAAGACATTTCTGACTATTTTTGCTAATTTATTTTTTCTTCTATACTGTGGCATCAACTTGCCCAGTTTCTAGGAAATCCTGTTGTATATTTGTGACTATGTCAAACTTACCCATTTATATGGGGAAGAAGTGACATCTTTCCATGTTGTATTTTGTCTAGTTACATCTTTTTTTGTAAATAGTTTTATTGAGGGTATAGCTTACATATCATAAAACTTAGCCTTTTTAAAAGTACAATAAAAAATCTTTAGTAGATTTGTAGCATTGTGCAGCTTGAAAAACATCACTTACAACAAACATCCTTTCTAGTTACTTAGTGTCCACTAGTGGTATTTCCAAAATTTTTACATATATTCCTTGCATTTTTTTTTACTAAATTTATTTTCTTCTTGGGGTCCGTGTCCATTCATACAACTTGGTTCTCCAGTGAACATAATGACAAAACAATGTCAATGTTTGTTGGCTTTTTATTACATCAACAACCTTTATGAGAATTAAGTCAATATAGCTCAGTGAAAGATTACAGATGGCAGGAGGTAATTTCCTTATCTGAGAGTGGAAAGTCTAGAGATTCTCTGAAGTTGACATTTAAATATGTTATTTAAAGCCGGGCATGGTGGTGCATGCCTGTAATCCCAGTGCTGGGGAGGCAGAGGCAGGAGGATTGATGCAAGTTCCAGGCCAGCCTGGGCTAAACAGCGAGACCTTGTCAAAAAACACACACACAAAAAAACCCGCATTGAATAAACTAATCCTTCACAACCTTTTTTTTTTTTTTTTTTTTTTGGGTGGTACTGGGGGGCTGAACCCAGGGTCTCACACATTCTTTGCAAGTACTCTATGACTGAGCTGCACCCTCATTCCATTTTTTATTTTGATTTTGAGATAGGGTCTTGCCAAATTGCACAGGCTGTCTCTGGCCTTAAACTTGCCACTGTGCCAGGCCTTCCTAATTTTTTATACCTTATTTTAGTTTTAATTTTATACCTTTATTTTAATTTATTATTTAATTTATGATTAATTAATTAATTTATTATTTTTAATTTATTTTAATTCTTTATACCTTTATGGACTGGGATTTAGCTCAGTTGGTAGAGCACTGCGCTGCAGTCTCTGAGGTCCCGAATTCAATTCCCAGCACCACAAAAATGGGAGAAGGGCCTGGCAATCCACTCCCAAGGCAATCCCGAAACAGTCAGCCATTGTAAACCCTATGAGGGTTGCTATGAGTTGGATACTGACTCGATGGCACCTAACAACAAACAACAACAACATACCTTTATACCTTTTAAATCTTTGGGCCCTATTATGGTGATGAGTCTTGAGAACAGGCTGCTAAGTGAATTAAGCCACACACACACACACACACACACACACGCGCGCGCGCGCCGCGCACACACACACGGCCACTTACTATAGATTATGTTTTTAGGAAATGTGCAGAACAGGCAGATCCACTGAGACAGAAAGATTAGAAGGTGCAAGGGACTGGGGGAGGGAAGAATGGGGAGTGACTGCTAATGAATATTGGGGATGATGCTTTTTGGGAGAATGAAAGAAAATATTCTGGCATTCGTGATGATAGTTGTACAGCTTTGAATATACCAAATCCACTGAATTGTACATGTTAAAAGGGTGAATTTTACTTATGTGAAGTATATCTCAATTTAAAAAGTTAGGAAGATAAAGAAAGACCCAGCCCAAACACATGTGATTTGATAAATTCTTTTTTCTTCCTCTTCGTTGAAAATAATATAGCTCCCTCTCAGTTTCCCTCCCTTTATCTCCTGAATTCCTTCCTCTCTTCTCATCCATGGTAGCTAATTAGCTCCTTGAGAGCAACAGTTACCTTGTGTTAGTCTTGGTGGCCTCAATGTTTACACTAGCTTATACCTATGAAGTATTGATGAAATAAAATTTGAGTTTAAAAGTAAAGATATAGATTAGTAAGTTACAGCAAACTTTCTGTATCAGTTTTGTATTTCAGTAAAAAGTTAGAATCATTATACACACAATGTATATTAGACTTTTATCTCTATCTTTTGTTGTTGTTAGGCGCCGTCAAGTCGGTATCCGACTCATAGCGACCCTCTGTACAACAAGGGAAACACTATTGTCAGTGCTTCTCTGCTGTTCATAGGGTTTTCAATGGCAGATTGATTTTTGGGAGGGGATTGCCAGGTCCTTCTCCCAAGCCTGCAGCACCTGGTGTTCCAGGCAGTCTCCCATTCAGGTACTAACCAGGCCCGGCCCTGCTTAGCTTCCGAGATCTGACGGGATCGGATCGGATTCCACAGGGCTACGGCTGCAGGCTATCTCTATCTTAGGGGAACAAATTAGTATCTTACTGATTGTTTTTCCCCAAAGTTTCAACCTCAGACTGTAGGATTCTGCAGCAGAGACTTGAATGTGGGTTTTCTCTTTGCATTGTATGATCTGAGAACTTCGTATTTTATTTGTTTGCATAGCTACATACTGTTGTGACCTCTTGAGTCTACAGTATCAGGTGTTCCTAGGCGATCTCCCATCTAGGTACTAACCAGGCCTGACCATTCTTAGCTTCTGAGATCTGACGGGGTCAGAAGCCACAGTGCTACAGCTGCAGGCTAGAAAGCTTAGGGAAGGTTTTAATTAGAGCCATGAGGCACACGAGTTTATAAAATAGAAGTTAGATATCTGTATGACTACAGAAGAATACCTGAATTAATTATATAATTGAGTATACCAGGAACTGAACTTTTTTTTTTTTTTATCTCTAGCTAGTGTCTTTCTCCCCCTTTTGTGATCTTTTATCTGTAGTCATTACATGATTTGGAGAATGTCTTTTGATCACTTTATCTCTGTTGTTGTTAGGTGCCCTTGAGTTGGTATCCACTCATAGCGACCCTCATAGGGTTTTCAATGGCTGACTGTTTCAGGATTGCCTTGGGAGTGGATTGCCAGGTCCTTCTCCCATTTTTGCGGTGCTGGGAATTGAACTTGGGACCTCAGAGACTGCAGTGCAGAGCTCTGCCAACTGAGCTAAATCCCAGCCCCTTATCTCTGTTAGCTATCATCTATTCAGATACCACATGAACTCTGGTGGTTTACTTAGCATAAAAGTTTCACTTAGAATTGGTTTAAACAAAATGATTTTGAGAAGAGATTCAAAAAAATGTTGAAACGGTGGATCTATTACTAATGGTCTTTTTAATCTTTTGGCAGACATGTGTATTGCTATTGCAATTTCTCTTCTCATGATCCTGATATGTGCAATGGCTACTTATGGAGCATACAAGGTAAGTGGCTTCAATAGATACAAGGCCTTTTCCTCAGTCTCTGGCCTATATAATCTGTAGTTATCTCTAATAAATATAAAGTAGTTATTCCCAGTTTCCTGAAAGAATCTTTAGACATCTCTCACTAATATCCCATGTTGTTGTTAGGTGCTTTGAGTCAGGTCCAACTTACAGTGACCCTTATAGGATTTTCAATGGCTGAGTTTTGGGATTGCTTCAGGAGTGGATAGACACATCCTTTGCCCATTTTTGCCAAGGGATCGAACCTAAGACCTCAGAGACTGCAGAGCAGCACTCTACAACTGAGCTAAACCTCAGCCCGATATCACATGGGACTAGGAAAACTAATAAAACTAATATTATGATCCCAGTTTCATTTACTCAGTCTTGTTTGTTGACTGCTTCTATTTGGCATACCAGTTGCTACCATGACCTGGTTTAATGAATTGCCTTGCATATGGTTTGCAAGTGTTATACAACTGAGCTACACACCTAGCCCCTTTTTAATTTCATTTGCTTTTATTTTGAAACAGCGTCTACTATATTACATAGGCTGCCTCTGGCCTTAAACTTGTAATCCTCCTGCCTCCACCTCCCTAGCCACTGGGATTACAGGCACGCCACCTTGGTTTAATGAATTTCAAGTTTTCCTTGTCCCTTGAGATGAATGAAAGGTTTCTTGGAACTCGACAAAATAATGTTTTGTAATACTAAACACATTTGTTCTCTGCTTTCTCATGTTTAGCAACACGCTGCTTGGATCATCCCATTCTTCTGTTACCAGATCTTCGATTTTGCCCTGAACACCTTGGTTGCAGTCACTGTGCTTGTTTATCCAAACTCCATTCAGGAATATATACGGCAACTGGTATGTGGCCCTGCCAATGATTAATTCTTGTCGGGAGGGAGAGGTAGAGAGGGAGAGAGGGAGATGTTATTGTTAGTTGCTACTGCCTGACTCATAGTGACCTTATGTACAATAGGCAAAACAATATTGTCAGTGCTTCTCTGCTATTCATAGGGTTTTTAATGGCTAATTGTTTTTTTGGGGGTGGTTTGCCAGGTCCTTCTCCCAAGCCTATAGCACCTGATGGTCTCCCATCCAAGTACTAACTAGACCCAACCCTGCTTAGCTTCCATGATCTGACGGGATCTGACACCACAATGGTATGGCTGCAGGCATACACACATTAATTTGTGGATTTGTTTTGTTTTTTGGTTTTTCTTTTTGGTTATTTTTGAGACAGGGTCTTGCTGTGTACCCTAGACTATCTTCAAGCTGTCATTGATCCTCCTGCCTCAGCCTCCTGAGTGCTGGGATCATAGGCATGTGCTGCCACACCTGGCTTAATTTGTGGATTTGTAATTTGCATCTATGTTACTGTTATTTGAAAAATAAAAGGTTTTGTTTCCTAGAATACTGTTTTTGGGAAATTATAAAGTCTTTGGGCCTGAGAGTGATAAGTTGATGATAGCAATAGTGGTATTTGATGTGCCTACCTATGTTATAATCTAGTTGCTAATAATCTTACTTTATGAAGTCACTTTGCTCAGCTATTCGCAGAGGGTAGGTTTTTTGCTTTGGTGTTGTACAGATGTGGAACTCTGCTGTGCACTGATTCCCAAACTTATTTTACCATAGAATTTTCTCAACCCTCCTCACTTCCCTCCCCTTCCTTTCCCTCTCTTCCTTTCCCCCCTTCCCTCCTCTTCTTTTTTTTCTGGCAGTACTGTGGGGCTAAAATCAGTACTTTGCAAGCACTCTACCACTGAGCTGTACCCTCAGCCCCTTTATCATCTTTTATCTTGAGACAGGGTTTCACTAAGTTATGCAGGCTGCTTCTGGCCTCGAACTTGTGATCCTCTTGCTTTGGTCACTGGGATTGTAGAAGTGCACCATCACACCCAGACATAGCACCTTTTTGTTCCCCAATAATCATTTGGATACTTTTTTGTTAAATGCTCTTTGTGACTTGCTGCAGTCCATCTGCAGCCTAGGATCCAGGGGTTCCCGAAGGCAGATGAGGAGTTGGCGATGGGTAACAGACACAGCAGCTCGGAGGCAGTGTGAATCTGTTCCGATTTATTGCTCAGATAACTCAGTGTTTTATACAGTTTTTTAGGCTTAGGTCATGGAAGCAGTAAGAATAGCACATGCAGTTATCCACGAAACAAAGTTTCACAAGCACCTGTTAATCATAACAGCCCATTGTTCAAAGCATAAACTTTATTATTTTTAGGTAAAAAACACCTGGAAGGTCCGTCTCTTCTCAGGGTTGTTATAAATGATAAGCTATAATAGGGTGTTTGAACTCTATCCTTATTTATCACTTTAGCCCCTTGCTCATTATATGTTTCTGTGTAAGGTAGTGGAGGGTCAGGCTGACTAAAACATCAGTCTTTACTTTTTTTCTGTAGCTGGGAATCAAGGTCTGCCTTTAGATAGATAAGCACCTCTCCATGCTGTGTATCCACTCTTTTCCCCAGCTGGGATCCAAGGTCGGCCTCTGGACAGATAAACACCTCCATGCTAAATTGTCAAGGAGGCTTTTGTGCTTTGGGAACAGGCCTGTGTATTCTTTTGATTGTTCTATACTTTCTTTGTAAACCTTAGCTATCATAGGTGGGGCCACTTCAATCCAATTAGGGGCTAACAACTCAGCCTGCTGCAGCTGAAGCATAAATTACTTAATGCTTGAGTTCCAGGGTGGAAATTGCTGATCAGCTTTAATTAGAATATTGTCCACATAACCCTTACAATTGGAGGTCATTACCTCTAATTCATTTACAAATTCCCCCAGTCCTGTCATTCTTTCAGCATTTGTTTCATTAGAGTTTAATACAATAGTAGTTATATGAGTATTAGTTCTAAACATAAAGTAATTATGTACATAATAATTAGAAGCAGTAATGCTATTCCTAGAAAGCAAAAAGCCCATATTCCTTTTCTCCATCCCCATCCATTTCTTGGAAGAGGAGTTCCTTGAACTCCTCTTCCCCATATCCGGACCTTGTCAGACAATATGGTTAGAAATGGTTAGATCAATATGGTTAGATCAGTCACTGCCACAGTGACTATATGCACAGACATTGGTGACTGAGTATCAAGAAGCTTGTAGCAGTTATGAAGTTAGAATACTTTTGTGCCCTCATATATATTAACCTTTAAAAAAAAACATTTAATTTGTAAATGTATCTTAAAATTTTATTTCTTCAAAATCTTACTGTTCTAAATGGCTAGATATTCACTCTTAGAGGTTTGTGTGGCTTTGTGTTTTTGGAGGGTGGGTGGTACTAGAGATTGAACCTAGGGCCTCTCACATGCTAGGCAAGCGCTCTTCCACTGAGCTATTCCCCCAGCCCATAATCCCTTTCTTTAATTAGACAAAGGAACCAAATGGCCTCACACCAAGTTATATTAGTCTTACCTTTAAGATCAGTACTGGGAAAACTCTTCTAGGCTCTCAGGGTAGAGTAGTTTCATGAGCTGATCACAAAAAATGACTTGTATTTTACTTGTTAGATATTTTGCCCACAGTAGAATATCTGAAAACTGTTGCATGGCATTTTACCCTGACGATCAGGAGCCGGGTGCATGAATCATGGGTTCTCTCCATGTTCTCCTCTGATGTTTGAAACTTCTTCATTAGGTCTCAGAGTAGTGCTCATGTGAAATCTAAACATGTAGAATTGGGTGGTGAAAAAGAGGTGAGAGGTAGCATGGCACACAGGCCTGCCTTCCACACACATTTCACCCGAGCAGTCCCTCAGCATTGATGAGGCTGTGTAGGTGTGTCTTGGAGGTACTGCCACTCCCATTACTGTAGTAGCCTTTGATCCTCCTAAACCTTTTGGTTTGACCTGGGGAGTTTATAGGGACTTGATTTCTTTCCCTTCACAGTGCTGGGGATCAAACCTAGGGTCTTGTGAATGATAAACATATGCTGTTACCATTGAGCACCACCTCCAACTCACAATTTTTTTAAAAATGCTATAAATTCCTCCTATTAAAGAGGATCGATTTTCTGGGAAGGAGTAACAGCAGCAAAAATATTCTGAGAAGACACCATTTTAATAGGTCTCTCTCCTTGCTCTGTGCGTGCCATTTAGAAAGCCCAGAACTTGCAGAAAATGCATATACTAAAACTAAAACTAAAAATCCAAATATCAGATGTGTATAAAATATTCTGAACAAAGACCACTGCCTTCTAACTTCATGTAGTAGGAGGGCTGTCTGATGTTTTCAGGTGTCTCTTGGGACTCTTGGTTTTCCTTTTCTGGAGTTATTGCCTGAATTATAACAGACTGACCTCCAATAACACATTTTATAGACTTTTCATGTGTAGAGGAAGGTGAGAATTTTCTGTTCATCCTAAATAATAACTGCCTACTTTAAACAATTGCTTTCTGATAAGCACATCTGAATTATTGCTTAAGGAATAAGCTTAAATTATTAATGAAATTTGCTAATGAGGTCCCTTTATTTTGTAGCCTCCAGATTTTCCCTACAGAGATGATATAATGTCGGTGAATCCCACCTGTGTGGTCCTTATTATTCTTCTGTTTATCAGCATTATTTTGGCATTTAAGGTAAGCATGAGGATTTTACCTGTGTTCTAAATGTTAAATGTATTCTTGAATGGCAAAGAAATAAACTGGTCTGTTCACTGCTTGAACTGTTTTTTGATTTCCTAACATAGTTCCTTCTGTTATATGAGAGATAAACACTAACCAGAACTCCACATGTCAGTCAAAGTTTATTTCAAAATATATTTGGGAATAATTAATATTACACATTATATAGCACTGCAACACATGCTTTATTATATCCATGTAGTAGACATTGTTTCATCATTTGTTTTTAAAATATAATAGGTTCTGAACATTGTCCTTTACTGATCTAATTTATGAGTATCATTATTTAATAAATTATTGTTAGACATTGAGGCAATATTTCCTTTTACTCTTATCAATAGTTCTAAAATGATAAACATTAGCTGGGCATAGTGGCTCACACCTGTGATAGGAGCACCTTGGGAGGCAGAGGCAGGAGGATTCCAAGTTCAAGGCCAGAGGCAGCCTATGTAACTTAACGAGACCCTGTCTCAAAGTAAAAAATAAAAAATGGGCTAGGAGTGCAGCCCAGTAGTAAAAAGCCTGCAGAAGCAAGTGTGAAGCCCTGGGGTTCAACTCCACAGTACTGCAAAAAAAAGAAAGAAAGAAAAAAGAAAAGAACAAAGAAAACAATACACATTTATTTCCCCAGTTTGTGTGCATCTGTTGCTGGGCATTGAACTCAGGCCCTTGTACATGCTAGGCAAGTGCTCTACCACTGAGCTATACCCCCATCCCAAAATATGTTTACTTAAAAATCAGAGGTCATGCATAGTTGAAGGCCTTTTGCAGGTTGTCAGATTGATTTCCCCCAAAGTTAAATGACTTTTCAGTCTCTATCAGTGTCGCCTTGCCCTCATCAATGAAGTACTCCCTGATTTTTTTTTTATCTTTGACAACCTGATTATAAAAACTTCATTATAATTTGCAATTATGTTGGCATAAAAGTATCCCATTCTTCAAAAATCAAGCCTCAGTAAGCTTAAGGAAGCTGCAGTTAGGGAGAAATGTCATTTTAAATAGGGAATATGGTAAGGAGAAGTAGAAAGAATGATTTATTGAAAATTAGTCTATAAAAGATCGGAGTAAAGCCCAGTGGTAGTGTGTGTGCTTACCATGGTTAGGCCCTGAGTTTAACCATTGAGACCAAGAAAAAGGAGGAAAAACAAGACGATATTTTCTCATAAAACACTGCTTTGAATTTTTTGATATTGCTGCATGTATCTTTCTTTGGGGGTGGTGTCTTTTGCATGTGTAGTCTAGTCAAGGGTTTGGGTGCATTTTATACATGGATGTTGGGCTTACTGCTTGCAAGTTCCCACTCCCCACTCTCCCACTTTCTGGTCACTCATTTGGCCCCCAATGTTGTCCTCTGACCTCCAAGCCTGTGAGGCTAGTGCTGTCTACAACCCAAGCTGACCGTGGAGTTAGCAGTGCCCCGTGAAAGGCCACATACTCTCAAATCTCTCTGCAGTTCTGCTTTCAGAGGTGGGCTCCCTCTTTACTTCGCTTCTTTTTTATCACTTTGTATGCCTTAAAATTGTGTATGTGTTCATTTCAGATTTTATAATTTTTTTTTTTTTCAGTACTGGGGGTTGAACCCAGGGCCTTGCACCTGCATGCTCTGCAAGTGCTGGACCACTGAGCTGCACCCTCAGCCCATTTTTTTACTTTATTTGAGACAGGGTCTCGCTAAGTTACACAGACTGCCTCTGGTCTCGAACTTGCGATCCTCCCATCTCTGCCTCCCAAGCTGCTGGGATTACAGGCGTGCGCCACCATGCCCGGCAGATTTTATAATTTTTATACACAGGAAAGTTAATATGATTAAGTTACCTCTGCCATTACCAGAAGCTGCTATCTCCTAGTTCTCTTTAAAAAGGTCTTTTGATTTTGTAGTCATTTTCATTTGTATTGGAAATGCTCACTTTGACTTGAGAGGCTGAGGCAAGAGGATCAACTTGAGTTCCAGGCCAGCCTGGGCTACAGAGTGATACCCTGTCTCAAAAAACAAACAAACAACAAAAAAAGAACCAAAGTAAAAAATAAATTTATAAAAAGGAAGACTCACATTGAGTTTTGAGTTAGAGGAAAGGACTTAGGGTTGTGTTCTGTCACTGCTACTTCTAACTGTGTGGCCAGAGCCAGTTTTTTCACTTACTAAGTGGCAGTAAGACCTGCAGCCGTAGCCCTGTGGCATCCAATCCTGTCAGATCTTGGAAGCTAAGCAGGGTTGGGCCAGGTTAGTACTTGGATGAGAGACCGCTTGGAAACACCAGGTGCTGTAGGCTTGGGAGATGGACCCAGCAACCCACTCCCAAAAATCAGGCTGCCATTGAAAACCTTATGAACAGCAGAGAAGCACTGACAATAGTGTTTCCCCTGTTGTATGTAGGGTCACTATGAATTGGATATGGACTCAACGGCACCTCACAACAACAACAACAACAACAACAAGAAGTAGCAGTAATAATTAATAAAACATCCTGCTGGGTGACTAGGAGGTTTAAGTAAGATAGTGCCTAAGATATATCATTGAGTCATTCATTTATTTAGTGAATATGGAAGTCCCTTGTTATCCAAAGTTTCACTTCCTAAGGTATTACTTACCTGCAGTTTTGCACAGTCAAAAAAACTTCTTAAATGGAAAATTCTAAAAATATTTTGAAAGAAAAAGAGAGGCCACATTCACATGCTTTTTATTAGTTGTTAATCTTTTAGTGTGCCTCATTCGTAAATAAAATTTCATCATATGTATGTATTGGAAAAAACAGGGTTAAATATATAGAGTTAAATACACAGTTTTAGACATCTACTAGTGGGTATGGGAGCATATCCCCCAATGACAAGGGTGACTACTGTATTAAGGGTATTTGTGTGCCATGCTCTGTCTAGGTAGTGGGGTTTGGCAGTGAAAAATCCCTGCCCTGTGGTACTTCTATAAAATGTAAAACACAATTATTATCATTATCTCATAAAAGGTATCATACAAAGTATTCATAGTACTGTCTTCAGCCTCATGAAAATATATGCTTGCCTTATTTATTTTCATCTGTTTTTCCTGCCCTGAGTACCTTTCATTTCTATGAGAATGTAGTCCATGCCTTCATTTTTATATCCATCTTAACATTATGCTAATGCCTTACACTGGGAGACTTGGTAATTTTTAAATTAAGAGTATGGTGTTATGGTTTCACATAAAAGGTTACTGGGTTAGTGGCTTTTACCACCTAAGTTCACTTTTACTCTTTGTTAAGGTTTATTATCACACTAGTTCCCTAAAAGCCTAAAATAAGATGTTGGTCAGTTTCACTCTGTCTTAAGACAGAAAAGGAAGCAGTACTTTCCATTTGCCTTTGCAAACAGATGGGGGAAGGAATATATCAATGTTAGTTTATTTGGGAAATACACTAAATATTTATTTCTCTAATCAAGATTACCAAAATGTCAAATACTGGGTATAATCCAAAATACAGTAAATGTTTAAAAAGTTTATTATAGTAAAAGGCATATTGCCATTAATCCCTCTGAAAATATTCTCCCTGGCTCCAAACACATTTATCTCATCATCCATGCAACCTCTCCCCACACACCATATACTAGGGAGTTGAACCCAGGGCCTCATTGCATGCTTTGCAAGTGCTTTACCACTGAGCTGCACCCCTAGCGCATTTTTTACTTTTCATTTTTGAGATAGGATCTTGCTAAGTTATGTAGGCTGCCTCTGGCCTCAAATTTGGCAATTCTTCTCCCTTGGCCTCCTTACTGGTATTACAGGCATGCAATACTGTACCCTGTTCATTCATGCCACTGTCTGAAGCAGTTGTAAAAGCTCTTTGTGAACTACTGTCATGGCTGCCTTACTGTCCTGAATTGATTCAAAATGGTTACCTTGCATGGTCATTTTGACTTTGGGAAGAAGTTACATAATGCTAGATCTGATAAATAAGGTGGATGAAGGAAGACACACTATAATGTTTGACAAAAATTGCTGTACCAGAAGCATTGTTCATGATCTGTGATTTAAGGCCACGTTAAAACATTATCTCAACCATAACCCACACCTGACTGACTGCACTAAACAAGTTGGGATTTGTCACACATTGTTACGAAGGTTCCACACATTGATTGCCACTTCCTGAATTGAAAGATTTCTACTTTTCCTTTGGAACACACTCAGTAGCAGCATCCACATTTTTGGTTATTTTTTATTTTTATTTTTTCCTTATCACACTTCATTATGGTCCCCGAAGTAAGTTTTTAGGCACAATAGGCAGAGGTCTTTCTCCTCCTGGCATGCACAGTGAGTGAGCATATGACATTACAGGGAGACTTGGCAGTGCAGACAGTGGGCTTCTGAAGTCCAGACATCAGGTACTAGGTATAGATTGGTTGTTTTAAATACCTCACATTGGAAAGAGCTTTTGCTTTAAGAAATCAGCGGTTCTCTGCTAAAATATTGGATAATCTTCTGACATAACTTAATCTTTCCAAACATTCATTTCTCATTTAGGTTGAGATTCTTAAATAGCAGAAAGGTTCTTCTTTCCCAATAAAAAAGTGGTAACAAACTAGGCATAGTAGCACAGACCTGTAATACCAGAACCTGGGATGCTAAGACAGAAGGATTGTGAGTTCAAGGCCAACCTTGTTTACATAGTGAGACTCTCTGAAAAAATCAGGGGCTGATTGACTGGGCACACTGGCTGACATCTGTAATCCCAGCAAATTGGGGGGCGGAGGCAGGTGGACTACAAATTCGAGGCCAGAAACAGCTTGTGTAATTTAGCAAGACCGTATCTCAAAATAAAAAGTGAGCTCAGGGTGCAGCCGAGTGGTAGAGCCCTTGCAAAGTATGTATAAGGCCCTGGTTCAACCTCTGCAATTAAAAAAAAAAACACTACCATAAAACAAACAAATGAACAACAAAACTAAGGGCTGTGGATGTAGCTCAGTGGTAAAATGCTTACCTAGTATGTACAAATCCCTGGGTTTGATCCTCGGCACCCCCAACAAAGGAACAAACAAAAAACAGTGGTAACATTGTACACTAAACTAAACGGAGCAAATTGAATATTTTATGTACATTGTTCTAAAATACTCTTTGCAGTTTTCTTTCTCATTGTTCTGTGGTTTCAGATTGCCTTTAGAAAAATATGTTTGTAAAAAAACATTATAAAACAATATTATACATTTTAATCTCTCTCTCTCTCTCTCATTTATTTATTTATTTTTTTGTGGCACTGGTTTTGAACCCAGGGCCTCACACCTGCATGCTCTGCAAGTGGTGGACCACTGAGCTGCACCCCCAGCCCATTTTTTTACTTTTTGAGACAGTGTCTCATTAAGTTACTCTGGACTCGAACTTGTGATCCTCCTGCCTCCACCTCCCAAGCTGCTGGGATTACAGGTGTGCACCACCATGCCCGGCATACATTCTAATTTTAACATCACAAAAGTTAAATGCAAAGAATTATTGTTAGGTACTGTGGAGTTGGGGCAACTCATAGTGACCCTCATAGGGTTTTCAATGGCTGGTTGTTTCGGGATTGCTTCTGGAATGAATTGCTGTGTCCTTGTCCTTTTTTTTTTTTTTTTTGGTACTGGGAGTTGAACCCAGGGCCTTACACCTGCATGCTCTGCAAGTGCTGGACCACTGAGCTGCACCCTCAGCCCACTTTTTAACTTTTTGAGACAGGGTCTCACTAAGTTACGCAGACTGCCTCTGATCTCGAACTTGTGATCCTCATGCCTCCGCCTCCCAAGCAGCTGGGATTACAGGCGTGCACCACCGCGCCCAGCTCTCCTTGTCCCATTTTTGTGGTCATAGGGATCAAACCCAGGTCTCACAGAGTGCTAGTGAAGCAGCACTCAATTGAGCTAAACTCCAGCCCTAAATCCAAGGAGTAATCACCATCAAATAAAAATGCAGTTTAAGATAGGATTCTGAGTATCTGACAGGATATTTTTACTTCTTTTGTGCTTAAATGCCTTTTTTTCCTTCTTTTTTAATTGCGGTAATTGAACCCAAGGTACTGCACCAGTGAGCTGCACTCTCAGCCCCCCACCCTGTTTTTGAGACAGGATCTCGCTAAGTTACACAGGCTGTCTGGTCTCTTAACTTGTGATCTTACTGTCCCAACTTCCCAAGTTGCTGGATTTACAGGTGTGCACCCAGTGCCTGGCTCCTAAATGTCTTTCTTATAAAGCAGACTTGTTGTTGTTGTTAAGTGCCATGGAGTCGTTTCGGACTCATAGTGACCCTCATAGGGTTTTCAATGGCTGTTTCAGGATGGCCTCAGGAGTGGATTGCCACGACCTTCTCCTATTTTTGCGGTGCTGGGAATTGAACTCGGGACCTCAGAGATTGCAGAGCAGTGCTCCACCAACTGAGCTAAATCCCAGCCCAGAGCAGACTTACTGAGATATAATTCATCTATCACAAAATTCACCCATTAAAAGTGTACAAGTCATTGGGTTTTAGTACATTTACAGAGTCATGCCATAGTAGCTCCAGAGTTGCACAATGTAAATCTGGAACATTTTTATCACTTTCCATTCAATCATTTTGGGGTTTTTTGTTTTTGTTTTTTGTTTTTGTTTTTAGAAACAGTCTTGCTGTGTAGCCCATGCTGGCTTGGAACTTGCGGTGTAGACCAGGATGGGCTTGCACTTGAATTGATCCTCTTGCTTCAGCCTCCTGGGTGCTGGATTACGGAAGTGAGCCACCACAGCCTGCTTTCTTTTGAGTTTTTTGAGACAGGGTCTCCTGTGTAGCACTGGTTGGCCTGGAGCTTGCTGCTTAGCTCAGGCTGGCCTCAAACTCAAGGTATTCCTCCTGGCTCAGCCTCTTGAGTGCTGGGATTACAGGCATGTGCCACCACGCCTGGCTTGCCATTCAGTCTTGTATTTACCCTCTCATCCCTGGCAATCACTAACCTCCTTTCTGTGGCTATAGACTTGCCCATTCTGGACATTTCACATAAATGTGGTCAGACAATATGTGGTTCTTTGTGATTGACTTCTTGGACTTTGCATCATATTTTCAAGGTTCTTCCATGTGTTGTGCCATGTATCAATTTTCTTCTTTTTTGTGGCATAATATTCCATTGTATGGATATATCACCACGTTTTGTGTATTGCTTCATCAGTTAATAGACATTTAGGTTGCCTCCACTTTTTGGCTATTATGAGTAATGCTGCTTTGCACACACATGTGGAATTTATGTATTATGTATGTTTTTATTTTTCTTGTTTTTTTTTTTACCTAGAGGTGGGATTGGTAGGTCATGGTAACTTGATTTAACTCTTTGAGGATCTGCCAGGTTTTTCCAAAATGGCTGCACCATTTCACATTCTCACTAGCAGTATGTGAGGTTTCCAGTGTCTCTATATGTTTAAATTTCTTTTAATCTAATTATTTTAAAGCTAGGAAGAAATTTTGAAATAATTTAATTCTAATCCAATTACAGATGATTAGAGAGAAAGTACATAGTTTATGATGTAAACATCTCCCATGAGCTCATGTGAAGTCTACTGATAAGTGGGGTAATAAATTTGCTCGTTGACTTTTGGGGCAGTAACTTGTAACTTCTCACAGCTTTTTCTTAGAAATTTCTTGTTCTACTCTCAACCTCTCTCTAATTTCAGTACCATGATACTATCACTGCCGTTGGGTAATGTGATAGAGTAATAAATGGGCCGGGGTTTAGCTCCCTTGGTAGAGCGCCACTCTGCAGCCTCTGAGGTCCCGAGTTCAAGTCCCAGCACTGCAAAAACGGGAGAAGGACATGGCAATCCACTCCTGAGGCAATCCCGAAACAATCAGCCATTGAAAACCCTATAAGGGTCCACATGAGTCGGATATGACTCAACGGCACCTAACAACAACAACAACATGTAATAAATAGTACCTTTGCCAGAAAGTTAGTATACCCAACATTTGCATTTGCTTTTTCTTGGGATTGGGGGTGGGTATGTATATTATACTTCAGTTGATCCCAGGGCCTCACACTTACTTTGCAAGTGCTCTACCACTGGGCTACACACTCAGCCCATTATTATATTTTTATTTTGAGTCAAGGTTTCACTGTTACATAGGCTGCTTCTGGCCTCTTGTCTGTTAGTCCTCCTACTTCTGCCTCCCAAGTTGCTGGCAGATTTGCTATTTTAAAGACTTTTCTTTTAGTAGAGTTAACATGTGTTTAGTTTATGTAAATAGACTTTTATAATACAATTTTATCTATCTGGTATTTTAAATTATCTCCAGTTTGAAAATTAAAAATGCAATAACCATTTCTTACTTTCAGGGTTACTTGATTAGCTGTGTTTGGAACTGCTACCGATACATCAATGGCAGAAACTCCTCTGATGTCCTGGTTTATGTTACTGGCAATGACACTACGGTAGGTGTGATGTTGCTAGGCAGGATCTCCCATACCCTTTACTGTATGATGGTTCCTAATAAGTATTTGCTGCTTTTTATTGTTAAAACAAACACATTAACCACTTAGTCATCAAAGGATCCATAGTTAAATGTATTTCATTTTCCTTACAGATAATTAAAATCTAGATGGCTCAACTAATTTTTTTTTTTTAATTATAGATTGTATTAGTTTTAGTCACGGTGACAAATACCTAAGAGAAAATATTTAAAAGAAAGAAATAAATGTGACTCATGTTTTAGACGTTTCAGTCTATGGTTAACTTGCTCCATTATGGCGGGCCTGTGGTAAGGTAGAATATCATGGCCACAGGAACCTGTAGTGGAGGAGGCTCCTCATTTCAGAGAGTCTAGGAAGGAGAGAGCAAGAGAGAGGGGCTAGGCTGCACTTTCAGAAAGTTACTCTCACCTCCCAATAATGCCATCAGATTATGTATCCATCACTGAATTAAGCCATTGATTAAGTCGGAGCTGTGATGATCCAGTCACGTCTCAATGACTGCGTCCACTAGCTCAGGCCAAGCCTTCAATACATGGGCCTTGTGGGGAGCACTCATATCCAGACCATAACACAGATAGTGTGTGTCTCTTACCCATATTTATGTATCTTGAACCTGAATTATTAAACCACAGTATATAATTCTAGATGTCAATTCTGTATAGTGTGACAGTACTATCTCACTTTACATCTGAAAGTAAGCCAGACATGAGGGCACGTGCCTGTAATCCCAGGTATTCAGTAAGGAGAGGCCTAGACTACCTAGTTCTTGTCTCCCAAACCAAAACTGAAGCAAACAAACAAAAAAGAAAAAGGAAGGAAAGAAAAACTTTCAGTCCTTTATCTACTACTTGGCTACCCATCAGTTCTTGTGATATGGATAAATTTACTTGGTTTTGTTCTCTTAATCTGTTTTCAAAACAATGTTATTCCATACCTACTTTGTCTTTTAAGTGAGAAAATAAAAAGCTTCCTCTAAACAGCTAGTACATTACAGTTAATACAGTTAATGCTCAAATTGTGGCATCTTTGGCCATTGAGCCTCATTTGCCATAGTTTGAGTGTTTTGACATGACCTTGGTTGTCTTTGATGGCTTCCTTGTTCTCTAGTGTGATAAGATGTTCTAGGCTTATCTTGTACATTTCTTGCCTCAGACCTTGATTTAACTATTTTTCAGAGAGCTCCCTTTTGGTAGGAAATGATATCTGCAGACCATGATTTGCATTTTTAGGGTTGGAGGATTTTTTTCCCTTTTTTAAAAGCATGGCTCTGCATTTTAAAAGATTCTTTTGACAAAAGCTAAAGGAGTTAATGTTAGCATCCTCACTTAAGAAAACCAAACATGCAGCCTCCCTCAGAGACCCTGTGTGGGGTGGAATTGAGGCAGAATAGAAAGATGGGAAATTTTGGGGACATGTGAAGGAAGGGGATTTTTCAGCCTGGGATCTGGTCTGAGTCTTATCAGTTAAGAATTCCAGCACAGTCAAATGAGAAAGGCTGCTATGGGAACTACAGAAAATAATACTTCCCGAGAATCTCACTCAGTCAGATTATGGACCATAATTAAAGTCATCAAACCTAATTTCCTGGACTATCCCAGTTTAAGCATTTTAACAATGCTTCTTTTCCAATCTCAAATCCATACCAGACACCTGCTAGGACCTCTTAGAGTAATGTAACTTCAAAAGCCCCAAATCATACATACATACATACATACATACATACATACATACATACATGAAGACACTGAGAGGCACCCCTCTTTATAGACACCCATACTTGCTCTGAAGTGGGTACTACCTCTTATTGTTTATCTAAGAAAGTCAAAACTCTTAATTCATTTCCTGTTTCGTCCTGAAATTCTTTTCAATGACCAAGATAAGGACCTGGCATCTCCCCTGAGTGGAGGTCCCTAGAGTAGGAATTCCTTAGGGCAGGTGGTAATGTTGAGGTACAGCACCCCTAAAACCTGCTGACAAAATGATATAGCTCTGTCATTTTCTGTGATCTCATAAGTACGTTACAAATCTCCTTGCCCATAGTACTAGATGTTTCATTATTGTCCATATCTTTATTGAGCATCCACATTGACATAACAACATGTCATGCCTGGGTTTCACATCCTGTCAGATACAGGCCAGATGGCTCTTCTCCCAGGCTAAACAGATTCATGTTGACCTCTGTGGAAAGACTGGGGCTCTTGATAGAAAATAATTGTGCTTTTACCCCCCTTCTCTAAAACAGTACACGTGCTATTATGCAGATATACGTTTTCCCAAATCCTGCTCAGAGGGAGAACAGGTAAAGCTTACTAGACACCAGAGATCATTTCCCAGGATTATTCTCTCCTCCAGCTTTTCAACCAAAACAAAAGCCTTGAAGGGAAGGCCTGGAGGAGAGGGTCACAAACTCTGTAATGCCTTAGATTCTGAGTGACTATTTTCATGGCCATGATAGTAAATACCTAACCATTCATTCAATTAAGTTGTTATCTCCAAATGACTAAATAGTAGTAGTCTGTGCAGTGTGTGAGAGGTGTTCCTATGTTTCCCTCAAGTGTTTATAATTTCTCAAGATGCTCTTTTGAAGCATTACACCTCTCTGAGCCCCAGCACTGTCGGTACACTAGGGATATACACCCTTCCTTTCAGAACAGTGTTGTAGAAATCATGTGGTGGATACTCATTATGTAATATCACATTCTTTCCCTACTGCTATCAAAGAGATATCCTCCGGGAAAAACACATGAAAGTAATAAACAGGTTATAGAAATTAAACTTTAGAGAAACTGAGGTTTTTTAATATTATTCTATGCAACCCTATTTTGCTAATACTATGATTTGGACCATGGTACATTGTTAAATATGAGAGTAGGAAATCCAATTCCTATGGAATTAGAGTACTTTAAGTCAGTGAGATTAGTATCCAGCCAAAATGGTATCAGAAATTCTGATTCCAGATAAAAGAATTATTGTCTTGTACTGTATGACAGTTCCTAGCTATTTAGGAATAAACATGAAAAATTTAAACCTCATGAGGTCTACTATATCATGTTATTATAGGTGCTAATCCAGATTAACATATGCAAGTTTATTTTGACTTAAACTATTCTGTTGTACAAGGCTTTCTTTTGAGTCTGACCGCTTAAAAAACAGAGTTAAGGATCAAGTCAGTGGGCTCTGTGAAGGGCAGATTATCTCCCCAGCAGCCATTTCCTAATAAGTTCTCTGAGGTATTGTAGATTAACTAAAGCTGACTTGGGGCCATCAAAAAGCCACAAACAATTTGTTGAAAGAGAATTTGAGATGGTATTTATAGTGGTCTGAATGACTTTCAAAAAAAATGTGCAAACATATCCAGTCCCTCCCTTTCCTGCCCCCAGCTACTTAAAAACCAGCTGGTTCTTTACTTCTTAGAAAAATTGAATATGGTTAGAAACAACTTCTTGACCATTTTTTCCCACCATAGAGAGGGAAAGGGAAGGGAGTGATTAAATTGGCAGCAAGATAGATTTTTAGTTGGACTTCAGAAGTTAGTTTATCCCTGAGAAACTAGATTGTCACCAAAAGGAATGTACAGTCTTCATCTGGAAGAGTCTTCAGATAAGTCTTAACTTTTTATTGTTTATTTTTAAAATTTTATTTATTTATTTATTTATTTATTTATTTTTTGTGGTACTGGGGGTTGAACCCAGTGCCTTGCACTTGCATGCTTTGCAAGTGCTGGACCACTGAGCTGCCGCCTCCAGCCCATTTTTTTACTTTTTGAGACAGGGTCTCGCTAAGTTACACAGACTGCCTCTGGTCTCAAACTTGTGATCCTCTTGCCTCGGCTTCCTAAGCCACTGGGATTACAGGCATGCACCACTGTGCCTGGCTAAATCTTAACTTTTTAAGGAAAGATTTGAGGAAGACTCTCCTTATGGGGCATTTAGGCCAGCTTGGCTGCTAACATGGCTTTCAGCAGTAGACACAGCTGATTTCATGGATGTGAAAAACACCTCTGCAACAAAATAAACTTCACATTGTTTTCTGCCTGAATGAACTAGTCAGTGAGGGAAGGGAAGAGAAAAGTCCCCAAGCATGGGACTAGAAGAATGAAAACCTCTACATGATTTAAAACCCCTAGCCTATGACTTACTGGGTTTGAAGCTTCTGGTCTATTAAATAGTATAAAGTAAAAGGGGATCTTATTTGTAACATTGCTATTTTAGGTGTCTCTTTTCCCTTGAAATTTAATAGTTTGTGTGGCAACTTTAAGCCACCTCTTCTTTGATTTAAAAAGACTGAGCACAACGTGAGGAGTTGATACAGATCTGGTAAAAACCCCAGCTAAAGTGAGGGTGCTGCTGGGCAACTAATTCCAGAGTTGAGGTTCAAGAGGAAGAAGTCTGACCCACGGCAGTAGAAGAGGGAAAGAATTTGACAGAACCATAGGAGGGAGAAATGAGATTTGGTCACTGAGGGGTTGCTGGGGTGACATGATGCTTGAGGAGCTCTCCTGTGTGTGAGCATTGGTTGTTTGTTTGGTTTTAGTACCTGAAGTTTAAACCCAGGGCCTCCCATGTACTTTGCAAGTGCTCTACCACTAGGCTGCACCCCCAGCCCACTTTTTATTTCTTATCTTGCTACAAGTCTTGCTAACTTACACAGACTGCCTCTGGCGTTGAACTTGGTCCTTCTCCCTCTGGCTCCCAAGTCTCTGGAATTACAGGCATGAACCACTCTGCCCAGCCTTATGAATTTAAACACACAGTCACTTACTGACAGGATAGCTCCACACCTTAATTCACCTTTCCCTGCACCTTTGATGCTCTCATGGCCTTGGCCGTGTGCCCACCAGTGTCATCCAGCTCCCAGCCAGGTCAGCAGTGTTGCTCTGTTCTCTGCATCTGCTGTACCTCCTTGCTTGAGAGTAGGGTCTTCCCAAATGCTTGTGTAGTGATTGCCATCCACCAAGCTCTGTGCTGATTGCTTTACATAGATTAACTCCCAAGAGTTCTCAAAGTAGGTCCTCAGCTTTAGTCAGCTTTGTGTCACTACAATGAAATTTAGCCAAAGATTGTGCAGATCTATTGCTTTCAGTCTCTGGCAGCTGGCAAAAGCAAGGAGTGCATTGTGGAACAAAACCTCTCCACTTACAGCAAGCAAGCAGAAAAGGAAGGGACCAGGCCCCATAATCCCCCTCAGCGACCTCCCTTTTGGCACACCTTTGAATGATTTTACCACCTCCCAGTAGTACCACCTTGTAGGATCAAGCATTTTCCCTATGGACCTTTGGGGGACACATACCCAAACCATAGCAGTTCCAGTAATCCCTGTGTTGCAGAAGAAGACATAGATACACCAAGGTCACCCAGCTGGAGAGTAACAGGAAGAGGATTTTAACCTGAAGCAGCCTGGCCCTGGTCTGTTATCCCCAACTTCCCCCCAGGATGCCGTCCAGTTAGGCTGCCACCAGGGCTGGGTGTTCTCATTATAAGCACCTGGCTGGGTCTGACCAGGATGAGGAGGGAGGCAGGTGGACACCTGTTCATTTAAACCATTCTTTGCAACTATAGTCACAAATTTTGAAACCAGTGGGACTTTTTTGCTTTCGGGTTTTGTTTGTTTGCTAAGTTTTTGTTTTTTAGCACCAGGGAACGGAGAGGAGAGTGACTTGGGTGGACCATAATCCTGAAAGACAAAATGCAAGATGGCATAATCACAAATGTTGAAATCCCAAAAGGGAAATCTCTATAAAGTTTAAACTTCTTCCAAGTTAAAATCCTGAAAATACAATTCTGGGAGAAAAAAAATTAAAGTATTTTTTAAAAGATGCAGTTTGGATCTTAAATGTCCACCAGAAGCCATGTATTGATATTGGGAGCTTGTAGGGCCTAGTAGCAAGAAGTTAGGTCATTGAAAGCACAGCCTTGGGGGCAGTTTTGGGACTCTGCCTCCCCTCTCTCCTTTCCTGGCTGTCATGGGTCAATCAGCTTTGCTTCACAATGTGCTGCCTGCCAAGAAGACAGGCCTAAGTGACTGTGGACTGAAACCATGAGCCCAACTAAATCTTTCTTCCTCATCAGGTAATGTATCGTCTTGACAGAAAGCTACTAATACTATATTCATGTACATTTAAAAACAGGAACTTACTTGAAAAAGACACAGAAACATGACAGAACACTTCATAAGTCACTGCACCCAACAAAATAGAGACTAGTGTGTGTGTTTTTGTAAGCAAACACATAGGCATAATAGTCACAGGTATAATAGTTATGAGTGATGCATTGTATTCATAGAGATGTCAAAGTAAAAAATGTGTAAATGTATATCACTATGTTTGTAATTGTGCATCTAGGTTTATAACCTTAATTGTCTAAAAGATGGGGATGAACATTAACTCCTTTGATGAGATCACTCAGAAACCTTGATGGGTCACCACTGTGTATGCAGTCACCCAGAGAGCCCACACCTTAAAACTGTCTTTCCAAGTCACATGGATGTACAAGAAGGACAACTCTTCATTTATTGAGGAAGTTTCAACATCTTTACATACACAGAATGCTTACACATAAAATCAGCATTGTGATAATGTATTTTTACAGTTGAATTTGCAAAAAAACAAAAAACAAAAAACAACAACAACAAAAAAACGTTAGTCTTTACGGTAAATAACTCCAGTATCAGAAATGATGTAAAGATGATACATACAACACAACAAATTGTAAAAAATAATGCTGACCATTTAAAATAGTGGTGGAGCTGGATGTGGTTTCACACACCTGTCATCCCAGGAACTCAGGAGGCAGAGGCAAGAGGATTGCAGGTTTCAGGCCAGAGGCAGCCTGTGTAACTTAGTGAGACCCTGACTCAAGATAAAAAGTAAAAAATGGGCTGGGGGTGCATCTCAATGGTAGAAGGCTTGCAAAGCATCTGTGAGGCCCTGGGTTCAATCCCTCAAGTACTGCAAAAGATAATAATAATAATAATAATAATAATAATAATAATAATTGTTATTATTTAAAAAAATAAAATAGTTGTGGAAGGGGAACCTGAAGAGAGAAAAAAAATTAAAAGTGACCTAAAAATAATTGAGCCTACAGTCATAGTCTGATCCTGCCACATCTCAGAAGCTAAACAGCATCTGGCCTGGTTAGTACTTGGGTGGGAGACCACCTGGGACCCACCAGGTGCTTTAGGCTTGGGAGAAAGACCCAGCAACCCACTCCCAAAAAACAGTCAGCCATTGAAAACCCTATGAATGCCAGAGAAGCACTGACAATAGTGTGCCTGTAGCCAAACCACTGTGGTGTCTGATCTCAGAAGCTAAGCAGGGTTGATCCTGGTTAGTACTTGGATGAGAGACTGCCTGGGAACACCAGGTGCTTTAGGCTTGGGAGAAGGACCTGGCAACCCACTCCCCCAAAATAATCAGCCATTAAAACCCTATGAATAGCAGAGAAGTACCAACAATAGTGTTTCATCTGTTGTATGTAGGGTCGCTATGAGTTGGACACTGACTTGACGGCACCTAATAACAACAACAACAAAAATAATTTGACGTGAAAAAGTGTATTACTGGGACGAGTTAGTTATAGGCAGTTACTCAGAGATGGTCCATAAGAGTTGGCTGGTTTTCCTGGTCACTAAGTTTTATTGCCTGACTATGACCTTGAATTGGTCTTCTTGCCTCAGCCTTAGGAGTCTCTGGGATATCAGTGTGTGCCACAGTACCTGACCACACCAAGTTCTTTTCCAGGGACTTGTTATCTATACATTTATATTGCCTTCCTTCCCACCATCCCCCTACCCCCTAAACTACAGGAGTTGTGGTTTCAATATTTCAACATTTAGCATTGTGATTTTAGGGACTTAAGGGGGATTTTATTTTTTGAGATTTCAACATTTGGTATTAGGGAACTTGAAATTGTCTTTTGGCATTATAACCAATAATTAGCATTGACTCAGGTAACAGGAGAAGAAGAAATGTTAAAAGCAAACTTTGTAACACCAAGCCAGTGGCCTTATTTAAAGCTACGCCAAGTTGTCCTGTTTCCTATAACTCAACTCCTCCATCTTCTGATACATCAGGTGTGCGCATGACCTCAGATACACTTATCTGTTGGTTCTAATTTAAAAATATCGTGGGTGAAATTAGACTGGACACTCTCTGAGATGTCTTCAGTTTTAACGTAGTTCCCACAATACATAACACTAAATTAACTTGTATTTCTTTCCTTTTGCACAGTATTCTTCCATGAATATAGTGTTTTTTAAATGTCTTCTTTTGCTAGAAATACAGAATTTGATTCTTACTTAATCACGCATGCCCCCAATACAGTCGGTATTTATTCATTTTATCGTAGTGACAGATGAGGAATTGAGTTTTATTTTTTAACATTTTAGGAAGGGTTTTTGGCAGTGTATCTTAAGTAATGTATAAGTTGTTCATGCATCATTGCTTTTAATAACAAAAGCATCCAGCAAAAATTTCCTAATAATTGGAAATGGTTCGGTTGAATAAGAGTATATCCACTAGGTAAAATGTCTTTATTGTCATTAAAATTATTATAGGCAATGCAACAACAGAAGAAAGGCTTATGTTTTACAAAGCAGAATATAGCTTGGTGCAGTGGCACACACCCATAATCCCCACTGTTCTGGAGGTGGAGATAGGTTTGCAGGTTCTAGGCCAGAGGCAGCCTGTACAATTTAGCAAAACCTTGTCTGGATTAATTTTTTTTTTTTTTTTTTTTTGTACTGAGTGTTGAATCCAGGGCCTCATGCTTGCATGCTTTGTAAGTGCTGGACCCCTGAGTGGCACCCTCATTGCATTTTTTTTTTTTTACCTTTTTGAGACAGGGTCTCGCTAAATTACACAGACTGCCTCTGGTCTTAAACTTGCCATCCTCCTGCCTCTGCCTCCCGAGTCACTGGGATTACAGGTGTGTGCCACCGCCCCTGGCTTGATTAAAAATTTTAAAAAAGGGCTAGGGATGCAGCTCAGTGGTAAAGCGCTTACAAAGTATGCACAATTCCCTGGGTTCAGTCTTCCAGTATTGGGTGGGGTTGGGCAGGGGGGAAGCAGAATGTAGAAGTTTGTATTGTAGTTACAGATAAGAAAAAAACAAAGCTTATAGACACAGATTATAGCATAATAGAAAATTAAACAGTTGATTCATTGGGTACTACAGGGAGGACATATTCCTTCTCATTAACGTAATGAAGGAGGACAGAGAAGTATATGGAGAAGGAAACAGTAAAGTGGGGATCTGAGGTTCTTAGCAGTTCTCCTTTTCCCACACAAACCCAAACCTAAGCCATAAAGCCTAAGCCTAAGCCTAAGCCTGTGGTGGCAGTTCAGCACAGCCGGGACTGGAACCCCTGTGGTGGTGTTTGAATTATGAAGGAGATGTGTACAGTAGGTGGCGTAGCACATTCAGATTTGGGGGCAAGGAGAGGAAGCAGTTTAGCTGCCTCTAGTGGGATTACCGTGGTGATAGCTCACTGTGCTCTCCCTCTATTTTCTCAAAATCTAAACAGCCAGTATTTGATATTGTAGATATTTAAATGCACAGAATCATTTTAGTTTTCAATTTAGGCTGCTATATTATTTTGGTGTTTCCTGACTTTATAGCTCACCAGTGAGAATTTTTAGACCCAATTTGAAAGATTTGAATTATGAGTCCTATATTATATAATCTGGGCTGGGATTTAGCTCAGTGGGTAGAGTGCTGCGCTGCAGTCTCTGAGGTCCCGAGTTCAATTCCCAGCACCACAAAAATGGGAGAAGGACCTGGCAATCCACTCCCAAGGCAATCCCGAAACAGTCAGCCATTGAAAACCCTATGAGGGTCGCTATGAGTTGGATACCGACTCAATGGCACCTAACAACAACATTATATAATCTATAAAAGGATTTAAGACATTGTGAGACCTTGTCTCAGAACACAACGAAAACAACAAAAATTGTAGGTTGCTTCTCTATGGAGAATTATTGGAAATCATTGCATCTTCCTGTAATGCTATATGAGGACAAATTACTGTAGTTTCACACAGAATTGAAGGAAAAAAAATCACCTTTTGTCTTACTTGCTTTTAGGAATGATTCCCTACCATAGATTGGAGGGAAGTTCCTCATTAGGAGCCTCCAAAAAAATTTTTTTTTGTCTGCTATTAGGATAAATTAATTAATACACGATGCTGTCAGTTGTAAATAGCACCATTATTTTAGGTATCTTAATGTGAGGTCCTCAGTGATACGGGGCAGCCTAAATTCAGAGATGTTAAAATGTATAAAAATATGTACCTTAGAATAAAAAAAAATATGTATATGTGTTTACTTACAGGTGGAAACATTCAGAAAATGTGGAAGCAGAAGGTGTTGTTGTTGTTGTTGTTTTTGTTTTTCCAAGTACTGGGGTCTGAACTCATGCTTTGTAGGTGCTGTACCACTGGGCTATATCCCAAGGCAATTTTTTATTTTGAGAAAGGGTCTTGCTAAGTTATATAGGCTGCCTCTGGCCTTGAACTTGTGATCCTCCTGGCTCCACTTCCTGAGTTACTGGGACTACAGGCATGACGCACGGTGCCTGGTGTTGGAAGTAGTTATTTTGAATCTTAAAACATAAGCCCAGACTTCCTATTTGTAGTGAGTCAGTTCCAAGTGGCCAAATATTCATTTCATTTAATCATAGGGACATTTTTTTTGCTTGAATTTGCATTTTATTCTGAATATGACTCATCATTTCACTGTCTATTACAATCTTGGTATTTCTCTTTACATGTATGGAAATTTTGTATCAGGTATAATATACAAGTCACATTTTATCTTTCTGCCTCCTTTTCCAGAGCTTCTGTCTGTGTGTATAGGTAAAACAGTTCCTTTTCCTTGATTTCTTTTTTCTTTTGTTTTTAAATCTAAGTCATTAAATTTCCCAGACATCTGAAATTTTTAATTAATTTTTTTGTTCTTATTTTTTTGTTGTTGTTAATTAGATTTATATAAATCTTTAACCCTGTTCTACTTGGAGTTTTTCATAAGAAAAGGGGAAACGTCTCATATTCAGCACATGGGCACCTGCTTATTGAACCATTATATTCTCTCCTTTTTTTTTTTTTTTTTTGGTGGTACTGGGCAAGTGCTGGACCACTGAGCTGCACCCTCAGCCCATTTTTTAATTTTTTGAGACAGGGTCTCACTAAATTACACAGACTGCCTCTGGTCTCGAACTTGAGATCCTCCTGTCTCCGCCTCCCTGGGATTACAGGCGTGCACCACTGGGCCTGATGTAAACCTTGATATTCTAAGTACAAGAAAATGACACAGCCAGAAGATAATCATAGTATGGCAGTGAAATTGTACTGTGTTTCGTATAAAACTGAAAAACAGAAAGCAGTGACTTTGCAGTAGATGGATTTGATGGTGAGCGGGGGAAGAAACCATTCTGAGCTCCTAGGCTTCCCAGAGAAATAGCTGTCATGCTATCTTTGGGCCATGTAGTTCATCAACTCCTTCCTTATTGGATGCTTAGGCTGTACTTTCTAGGGAGTTGTGGGACAATTATTTGAATCATCCCAGGAAATTTCATAACTCCAGTTATTTGTCTTAGGTAGACCTGAGTTGAACTTTCCTCTCCTGCAAGAAAATTGGCAAACAGTGCCACCTAATCTTCTGGTTCTTTGTATCATTTTCCTGAGAAAGTGTTAATTCTCTCATTTATTATTTTCCATACAAATCTAGAGCCTATATTTAATATTTAACAAAAGTTAAAGTCTGTCCCTGATTCCAGATACAGAGTTCCTAAATAATTCGTGGAGTTTCCCAGGTGATAGAAATGTGTTTTGTTCTAATTAGGCAAATTTTTTGTTGCTTTTGCTTTTTTGCATTGCAGGGGAGGAAACCCAGGGTCTTGCAAATGCCATGTAGATACTCTACCACTGAACTGCTAATCCAAGCCCCATAATAAGACAACTCTCATGGGCTTCTGGACAGTTTTTGGATGGAACTGGTCACCAAAAAGGCCAAACAATGATAAAACTTTGAGCCCCACCCTCATCCTCTGGGAAGGGGTGAGGAGCTAGACACTGAGTTACTAATCCATCATTCTCATGTGATGAAGTCTCATAAAAATCCCTGAGCTCCAGAGTTGAGAGAACTTCCAGGTTGGTGAACACATGCACACGGGGAGTGCAGTGTACCCCAACTCCAACAGAACAGAAACTCTTGCGTTCAGGGCTCTTCCAAACTTCACCCTGTGTACCTCCTTATTATATCCATTATAGCAAATCTGTAAATGAAACTCAGTTTCCCTGAGTTCTTTGAACTGTCATAGCAAATTATCACACCTGAGGAAAGGAGGGGGCATGGGTTTCCCCAATTTGTAGCCAAGACAGAAATGTGGGACCACTATTTGGAGTTGGCAGCTGAAATTGGGGCATTCTGTGGGGCTAATCACTAACCCGTCCAGCAAGTTGGAGAAGTAGGAAGAAAATCCCACACAATTTTGTGTCAGAAATGAAGTATTATCAGTATGTTACAGATAACAGGGTTTTCTTTTTCCCATTTTATACCTATCTTTAAAAGCCTTCAGGGGTTCTGTCACTTATCCATAGTGCTTCTCAATCATGAGGTCATTCTACTTTGCTAGTTTTTAAAATCGTAGTTTGCCAATAGTTTGATTTTCTTTTAATCTTTTAATAAAGGACCAGATTCTTGATTATCCCTCCAAGAACGTCAGCCTCAGCTTATTTGCAGCCTAGTATTGAAGCTAATGGAGGAAATGGTGTGAGGATTTCCATCCTGCTGTGTCCATTTGTTGTCTCTGAAGCAACTTTGAGGGGCTGTCAGTGACATATTATTGCAGTTCCCAGGTGCCATTGTTGTGCTATTATGACTACCACGTATCTTACTGCCCACCGATCACCTTCCAGAGGAGCCATCTCACCCCCAACCCACTTGTGACTCTTATTTTTCTGCATTTGGGAAGGAGAGAGGAGCAGTTGATTGCATAAAAACAAAAATCGGTGTATATTCACAGGAGTCTCTTATGTGCAGCTATTATGTAAGTTCCCCCAGCCCCACCCTGGAAATAGTGAGAACCACTGGTTTTTGTGGCAGGCTCATTGTAATCTACTTTGTATGCTCAGCTTGCCGTTTATAGCAAACTATCTGCGCCTTTGCATGTGTGCCTTGGGCTTTGGTGACCAGAGTTGGCACGTGCTTTTCCCTTCTGTGGTGAGCACTGCTGGGTTAACACAGGCCATCCTCCAGTTGAGCCAGGTGTCTTCAGCCCTCCTTCCTGGCACCCAGTCCATGTGGTGTTTCAACCAAGCATCACTTTGGATTTTGCAGTTAGAACTCTGTGCCAGTGTAGAAAATGGAGTCTCTTGTCTGCCTTCTTGTCATTCATTTCCTTTGGTTTTGATTTGGCAAAGAAGGAGGGAAGGGTAGGGGGATGGTGAGCTGGGAAATCTGATGTAGTGGGAGGTAAATATGGTCCCCCATACCCCTCTTGAGGGAAAGGGAACTAGGAACTGACCATTTCCAAAGGACTCACTCTGCATTACTCAGTGATACCTTTAAAAGGGGTATTATTCAATAATCAAAACCAGAAGTATTTTCAGGAGTCTTGGAAGGTCCATGTCAAATAGCTTGTTAGTTCAGACACTTATTCTGGTATGCTTTGCTTTCCTGCACACAGTGCTTCTGCCAAAACTGCCATCTGTGGACTTACAGAATGCCTTATCTACCATCATAATAACACCCACTGTTGTTTCTTACCAAGGAGCTCACTCCACAGTGGATAAAGTGAGGCACTGAGCCTGTGGTCATGGAATTCACTGGTCTTACCATGTGCCCCACCATCCTGAAGCAGCTGGCTTGGTAGATGGTAGAATTGCCTTTTGAAGGTATACTTGTAGTACTAGCTGGGTGACAGTACTTTGCAGGGCTAGGGTAGGGTTCTGTAAAAGGCTGACTATGCTCTGAAACAGTGTCCAGTATATGGTACTGTTTCCCCCATCGCCAGGAGTCAAGGTCCAGGAGTTCTTTCTAGGTGTTTACCCAGCTGATGACTTGCTTCAATGTGTATGTTTCAAAGTAGCTTCACCTTTAACCTTTAAAATGTCTGTATTCACCAGAGCTAAGAAGGAATACGAACTTTCCTAATCCAAGTGAATAAATTTGTGAAGTAGAGTGTTTACTGCTGTCACTTTAAGTCTGTAGTTGAACTGGTCAAAATAATACCATATTGACTGTCTTGCTATGAAGAATTGCTACCATATATTGAGCACCCAAGTGCTAAACCTGTGCTCAGTGTCTTAGGTCTATTATCTCATTTAAATCCTTACTATAGCTTGCCAAGGGATAGCTATTATGGGCCCCATTTGTAGGTATAGAAACTGAAGTACATTGCATAACTTACTGAGGACTCCAAGGTTTATAAATCATGAAGCTAGAGTTTGAACTCCAGTCTAATCTCAGAGTCTGTGTTTGACTGTCCACTACCATATTGCCTGTCCAGTAGGGTCATAGTCATTAGGCTAGTAGGTGGTAGAAGTTAGATTTGAACACGCCTTTAAGAACCAACACTGAGAGAGGGACACTAAAGTTTGACTCTTGTACTTCAGAAACTTTGTGGGGAAGAGAAAGATAAGTGTATACATTATAGTTAGTAGCATGAGATAGTATATAACTTAATTAAGTAATAGCATTTCAGGAGAGCAATGTAGTGTCTTGAGTTTGGAGGGCCATGCTCTCATTATTGCCATTTCCATTGTTATGACTTTACATTATCTGTAGAGAACATGAAAATGTATCATTGTAATTTTTACTCCCAGGACTAATTTACTGTAGTATAATTGTACAGTATAGTTAAAAGGAGAGAAACCAAGGCTGGAATATTTTATATCTCCATGTTGGAAGTGAATTTAACTTGAGCTTTGGGCTGTGTCAACACTGTATGGAGTGACATAAGAGAGAAATACATTCCAGGACAGAGAAGGAGTCAGATTGGTAGTGAGCATGCTGTGCAGGGAATAAGTGCTGTTGACCCAGACATTGGGTTGCGTGAGGGCCATGAAAGAATGGTATCAAATAAGGAAACTGTTCATTTTCCCAATGCACGTATTTGTACCCTGGGATATACCCCATGACATTAGATCGCTAGTTTCCCTGGTGTTTGAGTCCTTGTGGATTATGTTATAATGAGGAGGTTAGGTTTTGCAGGACTGCAGATGGTCTTTATGAAAACATGTTGCCTTTGTGTTAACATCAAATAGCATGCCTCTCCCTGTTTGCTTTCTTTTGTGTTTATACCGCACATGCCCACTCCCTGTCTCCTGCCCTTATGGAGAGAGTCCCTTCTTTTGTAAGTGGGACTTGTTCTCCAGGCTCTTGCAGAAACCCCTGGTAAATCCACCATTTGCCTAGTCAAAGTTCTGGTCATCCTTCCCAGGAAAATACATAGACACAGAATTTGGCATGCAATTTCAGGAGACTCAGAATTCCTTGAGTCCATTTGTGGATCTCCAAGAACCTGTGAACATGATCAGCATGTCTTTTAACATTTTGTGATACATTTTTGTGAATGTCTAAAGACATTTATGTAGCTTATACACATAATACCTTTGGGAATGTAATCCTGGTAGAATTCCAATTAAGCCTTTAGTGACTGAACTCAAATATTATAATAAAAGTCCAAATCTAACCCTAGTACCTGAACATTTTCCACTTTTACCAGTAAATGCAGTTGTGCACTGCATAAAAATGTCTCAGTCTACAATGAACTGTATGTGCAATGGTGGTCCCATAAAATTATATTGTTGTTAGGTGCCATAGCGACCCTCATAGGGTTTTCAATGGCTGTTTCGGGATTGCCTTGGGAGTGGATTGCCAGGTCCTTCTCCGATTTTTGCGGTGCTGGGAATTGAACTCGGGACCTCAGAGACTGCAGAGCAGCGCTCTACCAACTGAGCTAAATCCCAGCCCCTATAAAATTATATAGCCTACTCATAATGTATCCATCTTAGTTTGTGTAAGTACTCTCTCTAGTGTTCACACAGGATGAAATTGCTTAATGACACATTTTTTCTTGGATCATACCCTGTGAGTGGATCATGGTGATAAGTCTTTTCTTGAACATTTTTGTCAATTATTATCTGATGAAGTCAGTTAGTTTCCCCCCACCCCCCTTTTTTTGTGTGGTATTGGGGGTTGAACCCAGGGCCTCAGGCTTGCATGCTCTGCAAGTGCTGGACCACTGAGCTGCACCCTCAGCCCATTTTTTTTTTTTACTTTTTGAGACAGAGTCTTGCTAAGTTACGCAGACTGCCTCTGGTCTCGCAGACTGCCTCTGGTCTCGTTGTGATCCTCCTGCCTCCACCCCCCAAGCTGCTGGGATTACAGGCGTGTACCACTGCGCCTGGCACAGTTTCCAAAATTTTAATGACTTGTGAATTATACCCAGTTGGGATTGCCTCTGTTCCAGGATGTTAGATTTTTGCAACCTTTGATATTAATTTATTTTTCCCTTCAAATGTCCTGTATGCTAATGTAGCTGAGAATGAAGCTTTCCTTAGTAACACTGAGTGTTCATTGAAATGTGCATGAAATTCTTTCCCACCAGCAGGCTGTCACCTAGCATGGTGTCTTTAGTAGAAGGAATGTACTGTATGGATAGGTGCTGATCTTCCTAATGAACCCCAAGCATTTTCTGTCCGCAGCATTTTGCATCTGTGTGGAAGAATTACACTGTCCTCACTCATTCTGGGGCTGAGGTCATGCTAAGGCAGCCTCCAAGGCTCATACTTATTTTTTAATTTGGTTGTATTGAACATTGCCTGGAGTAAATTGGTTTGTGGTCACGATTGTGGTGAATAAGACTTGCATATGTCTGCTCATTGAGCAGCTGCTGCTTGTCAGCAGTGACTAGTTTGAACTAGGACACATTTTTCATCCTCACGTTTTGAGGGATCATTAATTGTGAATGGTTAAATTTTTTAAAAAAATTTGAATACCAACTTTTAAAATGTCAAAATAATTGAATTTTCACAAATATTGTACATCTTATTTGGTATATTTATATTAATTGAACTTAGAATTATTTTCTCAGATGTCCAAGTACTACATTGACCCTTGTAGAAAAGGAAGATAGCCAGTGTTTTCAGTGTTAACGGGCCATAATAGGAGCAGAATGGCAGTCCTTAGTTCACCAACCCTTCCTTTCAATCAACCCTAGAATCAGCATCATTTAGATAAGAAGACGCTGTCCTGTTAAGAATTTAAAATGAATTGCATGTGGAGAACTTTTGAATACAGTCTGATAGCAAAAGGTGTCATGTGAAGAATATTTTACAGTGAGTATGTAGTATGTGGTGATGGAAAAGTCAAAACAAGTGGTGTTGGCAAACATCGGTGAAAGAAAATCTTCTCTAATCATCTTGACTTTGCATAACAATGTGAAGGCAATAGAATATTTCAGAGAAAAGGCTGTCAAGATTTTAAAATACCAATGTACAGTGGACTGTTAACACAAGCTTGAAGGTAAATAGCAAGAAATAGAGACAGACTACCAAAATTAGTGTAAAAGCTGTATTTTGGCAAGAGAAATATGTAGTGATTTTTAAATTTTCGTTATTTTTTAAGGAGTTTTTTTTAGTTTTCTGTTAACATTTTGGAGAATTTGGCTTGAGGGCTGTATTTTCCTGTAAAAAGAAAAAAGTATTGGGTATGGTGGCTTAATAAGTAGCCCCACTGTTTTTAAGGCAATTTCTCCAAAGATAATGATAGATTTGACGCGGTTAATTGTTTAATGAGGTTGTAGAGCATGATGCTGAAGCTCAGCCATGCTGAATTTAATGGTCTAGTGCTGGTCACAGCTGTTTCTACTTGTCATAAGTTACTGAAGCTGGAGGCTGAGGCCCAAAGTCATGAAACAGGAGAGGGAGTTTTTGCCTTGTTTTAGTGCACTTGGCTCAAACTGAGAGCAATTTTCAGATTTCTAGTGGAGATGGTGCTACTGGCTGATGGACAGAGCTCCTCCCAGTGGTACCCAAGGTGCTCTCCGTACTTGATCCTTGCTTGCCATCCTAGCAGCATCTCTCTAACGTTCTCCCAGAAGCAGACTGTGGCAGGTTCCTCCACTTCCCAGAAAGTGCTCTAATATCCTGCTTCCTTTCCTTGAGTGGATGCTCATGTGTCCACGAGAAATAGTATCCTCTCAATTCTGTGCCTGATCACCTCGTACTTAGCCTCCTTGGACCTTTGTTGGCCCCCATCCTGCCACGGTTGTCCCCCTCAGTATTTTACCATGCTGTCCCACCCCCCACTTTGATAATGCTCCGTTTGCCTACTCTGCTCCTGCTGGACTGTGAGCTCCTGAGCAGACAGTGGCATGCTCTCAGGGTTGTGTTGCTGTTGCTGAGTGCACTGAACACTTACAGGAGCTTATCATAGGTGGGCGGGCTAATGCATGATTGGCTGGCATCATGGTGGGGAGAGGCCTGCAGTGTCTCCTCGTTTCAGTTGGTGTCTTGGGTACTCCTTTCCCTGTTGCATGGGCAGCAGTTGAACATTTGCCCCAGACTCTGCTCCTTGAGTAATACTTGAATTATTTAGGACATAGGCACAGGGTTACTGCCACTTTTGGAACAAAGCCTATGAAGCTGATGGGGAACAATTCTGGCCTGTTGCTATTGCTTGTGGGGTGCTGTACCAGGGATCCACCTACCATGTTGCAGCCCCACAGTTTCGCTAACAGCCTGACTGGGGCTGGGCCTTGCCAATTCAGTATTTCGTCCTGCCAGCTGACCCTGGTGCACCATGCCAGTTAGTCAAGGGCAGTGGAGGAGGCAAAATCCTGGGTTCTCTGTGCTCCTGTAGGCTATTTGGATCTTGAGCCATTGTTTTCTGTGTCCAAGTAGGGACTGGGGAGAGCAGCAGAGGTGCCACATGACCGGCTTCCTCTGCACATGCTCATTCTTAGGTAGCTTCCCCGGTACATGGCACCTCCCTGTGATCAGCTTCCAACAATAGGTCAGTAGCTTTGTAGCAGGTGGTTCATGACACTCTCGTCACACCCTGCTGACCATCGACCATCTGTGGCCTGATTCTATCTGGAAAACTTGTCAGCAGTACCGTAGATTCCAACCACACCTTCAAAATATCCCCATCCCTGCAATCTCCTGTTAATAATTCATTAAACTTTCTTTGTTCAAATTACTGTGTTGCTTCTAATTTCTGGCTGATTCCAAACAAGTATAGATGCCTTAGATGGCCAACCCCACCTTCCCACTGAGGGAACTGTACAGGCTCTTTGGGGGCGACCTAAATGATACCGGTCATTGACACCCGAATTTCTGCTATCGTAGCAGGCACTAGGCCCCACCTGCAGGTGAAGTTCAACAGCTGCAGCTCCCCCAGAGCTTGAAAAGTATAGTGATGCATGTATTTAGCTAAGTTGGTAGAGTGCTGTGCTACAGTCTCTGAGGTCCTGAGTTCAATTCCCAGCACCACAAAAGTGGGAGAAGGACGTGGCAACCTACACCCAAGGCAACCCAGAAACAATCTGCCATTGAAAAAACCCTATGAGGGTCGCTATGAGTCAGATACCAACTCGACCGCATCTAACAACAAGCATGTTCAGTTAGGGAGCAGAGGGTGGTGTGTGGAAGGTTAGGAAAGCAGAGTGTGACAAGCTTAAGGAGCCCAAGGAGCAGATAAATGAAAGTTCATGAAATGGATGGATATTGGCCACTTTACATCTAAGTGATCTCAGTAATAGAAAACATAACAGTGGGCTACACAGGGAGACCCTGTCTGAAAAGGGAAAAAAAGAAAAAAGAAAAACACCAACTCTCCTCTTCCCTCTTTATTCTCAGGTGCTGTTGCCACCATATGATGATGCTACAGCTGTGAGCGGTGCTGTCAAGGAGCCACCACCACCGTATGTTTCTGCCTGAGCCAAAGAGTGGCGGAGCCAGAAAGTGGCGGAGCTGAGTGGCCGCTCCACCACCTGGCTGTCTGAGCAATAGTTCTGTAATTCCCTGAGATGAGCTATTAGAGCTTGTTTGTTGTCACATGCCACATTTTACAATTTAGATGTTAAGTTGAAGCCTTCCCTCTGTAGTTTCAAACATATGCTTTGGCTAGAGCACTGGGGTAGCGTAAGCTGTAGGATTCTTTCAGTAGGGGTGGGGGTGTAACAGGCTCCATTAGTCTTTTCCCAAAATATAGATGGATCTTGTATTGCTGAGGTCTGGCTTGTACTTGTTCAGCCCCAGAGGTGGGCAGGTAATCACACTTTCTGTGTTCCCTCTATCTCTTTTGAAAGTGTAAAATAAAATAAAAATTAGATAATACTGTTTTTCTTAACCCATTCCGGTATATAGAACAAACCCTTACAAAAACAGGAATTTTAATTGTGTTGTCATTGTTCATCTAATTAGATAAACCAGAGTCCTCCTATATATGCTACAAGAATTTCCCTACTATTTTGTATGACTTAAATTCAGTGACATTTTGAATTTGCTGGGCAAGAATTTTCTCCGTGGGCTAAATTGAGAGCATGAAGCAGTACCAGGCAGTGAGAGCAGAAATTTGCTGCTTCTGGACGTCTTGGGGCAGTAGAAAGCATGATTTCTCTGTGTTGGATGGGGAGTATGATTTGTTTGGCACCTAGTACTCCTTTTGTTTTGGTTTCCATCCCTCCAGGTGCCCCTTCTTCTAAGTGTCCTGTCCTACCTAGAACATGAAAGGACAACTGCTTGCTTTATCCAGTAGAATTCCACAAATGTGTTTGTCTAAAAATAGGGGGAAAAAATACAAGGTGCAAGGTACATCCTACTACTATGAATTTCCAAGTACGTCTAGTCATCTTTTACAACACTAAGCAGGGTTTAGGAAAATGAGGAGGTTGTTTCCCTTGTGGAATGCTCTTATCTTGACTTTGTGAATTGCAAAGGAATTTTTATCTGTTCATAGTTAGAGAAACCACCAGCTCCCCTGCTTGTTCATTGTTGAATGTGCTGTAAAATGAAGGCTTTTGCAATTAAAGTGAGATTTGACCACATCCAATAAAATAACCTTTTGACTCTGTGGTGATTGTACCTAGGGACCCTTTCTGTCTGCACAGGGCCACACACATGCACACAGCTCAGCCCAAGGAGTGGGCTTTGTGTCTTGTTTCACACAAAGGTGTCTTTTTAATAATTCAGTGCTGATAAAATCAGAATGCTTAGGCCAAGGAGAATCGGAGATAAACAGACTCCAACTTCCAGCATTCCTGAGTTGGTCTTTGCAAAGCTCCAGGCTTTCAGCTATTGAGCATATAATTTTTATATCCCTTGTATACCATTTTTTTGGTTTTGTTTTATTTTTTGAGACAAGGTCTCACTTTTTAGCCCAGGCTTGCCTAGGACTTGCTGTGTAGTCCAGGCTGACCTTGAAGTCATAATCCTCCTGCCTGTACATCCTGATTGCTTAGTAGAAGTGCATACTATATTCTAAGAGAGATTAAAATAAGAGGTGGGAGGAAGGATTTTATCCTTGAAAAATCAGTCTTTGTTTTTTTTAAAAAAATTTATCTATTTTTGTCATTGTTTGCAGTACTTGGGGGTTGAACCCAGGGCCTCAGACATACTTTGCAAGTGCTCTACCACTAGGCTGCACCCCCAGCCCAATTTAAAAACAAAAACAAAAAACAACTTTGAGTCAGGGTCTTGCTAAATAATGTGTTGCCTCCACCTCCCAAATGGCTGGAATTATAGGCATGCGCCACTATGCCCCAGCTTTTATCTTTTTTTCTTTTCTTTTTCTTTTTCTTTTCTCTTTTCTTTTTTTTTTTTTTTTTTTTTTTTTTTTTTTTTTTTTTTTTTTTTTTTTTTTTTTTTTTTTTTTTTTTTGGTGGGGTGAGACAGGATCTTTCTGTGTAGCCCATGCTTGCCTGGAACTTGCTATGTAGACCAGACTGGCCTCAAACTTGTATTGATCCTCCTGCCTTACTCACTCTCCTGGAATTGTAGGTGAGTGCTACCATGTCTAGCTGCCCCCCTTTTTTTCTTTTAATCTCATTATAAACTCAACCTAAGAAATTCTGTCCTTAAAGCTTTATGCCTGTAAGAGTCACACGATTAGACACATTAAGTCTTACTCAGAATAGAAAAGGCTTATAGTTTCTTGATCCCTGTGGAAGGCTATAGGAAATCATAGTTACTTGTTCTCCATGATTTTTCAGCTCCTTGTCTGTTAATTATTGCACATGACACTTGGACAGATGGAAAGGAGTGCTGATCCTGAGTGTGTGTAGAGTCATTGGAGAGGAATGACAACTGTTGATCTTGCTCATGGAGCTTTCATGGCTGCTGATTTCTCGGCCCCAATTTATCACTGTATTCTTAGAGACCCCCTAGAGTGCAGGTGATGCTGGCTCTTCTTGGCTCTTAGCATAACTTCAGGCTAAGCTTGAGAGCTGCCTACACATTTCTGTCTATAGAATAAAACATTGTCTTTTTGTCTCCACTAAGGGGAGGTTGTGATGCTTTGATTTTGCAGCTGGGAACCATAGTGTATCCCTATAATCCCAACAACTCAGGAGCCTGAGGCAGGAAGATTGTGAGTTGGAGGCCAGAAGCAACCTGTGCAACTTAGTGGGACGCTGTCTGAAAATATAATAAAGGGGCTAGGGTGCAGTTCAGTGGCAGAGTACTTGCTTAATGTGCGCAAGGCCCTGGCCTCAACTCCCCCAGTGCTGCAAAAATAAAAAATAAAATAACCTTACAGATACCCTACATGCCCCAGCAGTTCTCTGTATCTGTCTCATTGCTAATGTAGATAAATAACCTCTTTTTTAAAATGTATTTGAAATCTCATTTTGATACCTAGACCCTTCTATTTTATTGTTCACAGAGAAACAAGAACAATCATTACCTCTATGTTTCTTCTACCTGTATACTTCTTGGTCATTTTACTAATTGGAGCCCTTCAGTATTTTTCATCTCAGCCCCCAAACCCTTATTTAAAGTCATGACATCCAACCCAGCACCATGGGATTCACAAATGGATCTAGCAGTAGCAGCCCATACAGGAGAGAGTTTTAGGTCTTTTGCTGGAATAAAGGGAAGGGGAAAACATAACCATTTGGCTGAGGTTGTGGTCAGTCTGCCCTAGAAACTGAGCTTCTGTCGAACAAGCTGATCAGACTTCCAGGATGCCAAGTCCAAAAAAAAAAAAGCTTAAGGCCAACAGGCACTTTGCTTCTGGCACTCCTTCCTACGTAAACATGCAGGGGCTGGAGTTTAGCTCAGTTGGTGGAGTGCTGCTCTGCGCTTTCTGAGGCCCTGAATTTGATCTCTAGCACTGCAAAAATGGGAGGACCTGGCAGCCCACTCTCAAAACAGCCACTGAAAACCCTATGAATAGCAGAGAAACACTGACAGTGCTGGGCATGACACAGTGTTGGGGAGTCTTTCATTCTCTTGTATGTAGGGTCGCTATAAGTTGGACCTAATCACCTAATCACCACCATTAAACATGAAGCATCTTCCCAAAAGTGTGATGTGTGGGCCCTCCCCCCTTCCTATCCTGTTGTCCTCAAGAATGCAAAGAAATTCATCCTCTTCTTCAGTTTGAATACTTAATGAAACCACATCTAATTTGTTTTTTCAATTTGTTAAACAGTAACAGGTTTTTTTTTTTTTTTTGGCGGTACCAGGGGTTGAACCCAGGGCCTCACACTTGCATACTTTGCAAGTGCTGTACCACTGAGCTGCATCCTCAGCCCATTTCTTTCTTTTTTTTTTTTTTTTTTTAACTTTTTGAGACAGGGTCTTGTTAAATTATGCAGACTGCCTGTGGTCTCAAACTTGCGATCCTCCTGCCTCTGCCTCCCAAGTTGCTGGGATTACAGGCATGCGACACCATGCCCTGCTAGCAGTAGTTCTTAGTAGTTATCTCAGTAGACCACCTTTTAAGATTGTAGCCACTAAAGTTGTTTTCTCTGTAGATGTATTATAATTGACATATCACTTGCACCAAAATCCTGGTATGCAAATTTAGGTTTCGTGATAGAGGAAAAACTAATGAAACCATAAAGACATTTCCTTTTTGTTGTCTTAAAGATGTGTTAGTTTTTGCAGTCAGTCTGGAATCTGACTTTTATTACATTGTAATGCTGCCAGTCAGTATGCAGGCTCAGTTCTGTAGGGGAGAGGGCAGGTGTCTTTGCCAAGGTATTGAGAGAGTGGTGGAGGCAGAAGCACAGGCAAAGCCATTTCAGGGCTCCCTACCTTTAGACCTAACAAACACCAAAAATAGTGCCTGTGGCTGTGTGAAATGGGTTTTGGCAGCTCAGGGAAAGGAAAAAGGAGGCATTGCAGGGATGTCTCCACGCCCATGGACTTACAGTGTTTTTGCACAGTGGCCAAGTTCTCTGCTAACTGGCTCATGGTGTATGGAGGCCAGCCAGATCTGCAACCTTCTGCCCAGAGGCCCATGCTTGTCTCTGCTGATGAGAGCACCAAGACATCAGAAGGGAGGAGCTGTCATCTGGCCAGCCTAGAAAATGTTAACATCAAAGCAAAAGTCTGAGCCATCAGTGCGATCCTAATCAGCCAGAATAGCTGCTGCTTCACAATGAAGAGTGTGGCCTAAAACAGCATGATAGGATCCTATCTAACACATACACATGTTTTACAAAAAAACCATTAACAGTAGGAACAGTTTTTATCTTTCTAAGATGGGAACCTCTTTGACCCAGTATGTTAGCTTTACATCACTGTCAGAACTGACTGAGATAATTGGCTGCTAAAGAGGTTTATTTTGGCTCCCAGCGTTGGAGTTTTCAGTCATGATCATTTGGCCCTGTTACTTTGGGTCTGTGGGAGGTGGCACATCATGGCATTAAGTGCATGGCAGAGCAGAACTGCTTACCACATAGCCAGGAACCAAAGGAGGAAGAGGAATTAGCTGGGGTCCCACTATCCCTTTTGAGGACACATCTCAAATGACCCAAAGACTTCCCTTTAGGCTCCATCTGTTAAAGTTTCTACCACCACCCAATAGTGCTGAACTGGAGACTAAGCCTTTAATATGTGGGCCTTTGGGGGACATTTCAGATCCAGACAACAGCATCCAGCAAACATTCCTGGTGTATGTCAAAATGCCCAAAGTATATTGCTGCAATAAAGCAAAGAATTTCTTTTTTTTTTTAATTGGAAATTTTTAATGTACAACTTAATGTGATTCATTCTGACATGCATTTAATTGTGACGTTTCTTTTTTTTTTTTTTTTTTTTTTTTTTTTTTTTTTTTTTTTTACTTTTTGAGACAGGGTCTCGCTAAGTTACACAGACTGCCTCTGGTCTCAAACTTGCGATCCTCCCGCCTCCGCCTCCCAAGCCGCTGGGATTACAGGCGTGCGCCACCGCGCCCGGCCATCATTGTGACATTTCTATATATACGTTTCATTGTACATTGCACAGATAAGTTCCCTCTTCCCCTCTTGTGCACTTCTTCCCCCCATTCCACCCCCCCCACCAAAGACCTCTCCCATTTGCATGTCTTTGTGGTAATATTTTTCTATATATCCTTGGATCCCAGGGAACTATGTGACCCAGGGTGGGTTGTGCATAATTCACCAGTACTGAATGTTTGAACTGCATTTCTCTCAGGAAATGCTAGGACTGAATGTCATCATTTCAGCTTCTACTCATGGTTCCACATCTGGGCCGGTGGTGTCTCAGTGCCCGTTGTACCTACTTGCAACTCAAAAGTTACATCCAATGGCACATTCCTGTCCCAGGTGAGGTTTCATCTGCTGGGTCTCCTGAAAGGAAACTTTACACTGGGAAGACAACAAGGGATCTGCCCTTATGATCAGCATTTGCACAGAGGACACGTAATCCTATGTGATGGGGACCTTTGTATGATGTTATTTTTCACCCACTGTTTACAGCCTGCAGCCGTAGCCCTGTGGCATCTGATCCCATCAGATCTCGGAAGCTAAGCAGAGTCGGGCCTGGTTAGTACCTGGCTGGGAGACTGCCTGGGAACACCAGGTGCTGTAGGCTTGGGAGAAGGACCTGGCAACCCACTCCCAAAAATCAATCCGCCATTGAAAACCCTATGAACAGCAGAGAAGCACTGACAATAGTGTTTCCCCTGTTGTATGTAGGGTCACTATGAATTGGATGCCGACTCGAGGGCACCTAACAACAATTTGTATTTTTAATTCTACTTCACTATTAACACTTTCAAAGACCATTCCTATGGTTGTTTTTAACTCTAGGTCTTTTTAATTAAGTTTCTCTTGCCTGCATAAAATTTCCTTCAATAAAAGCAGGATTCAAGCTGCTATTATTTATTAATACTTCCCAGTCCTCTCTTTCCTGATGACCTAGTGACATTTCATATTCATTGTGCACCACATGGAACTCTGTCCTCCATTTCTCCCAGGTCTGCCCCCACTGATTTTGTGTAATTGCTACATTCACCATCTCTCTGATCTTCCTGACCTGAAGTCATAGATCCTCTTTGTCTTGCCCTTCTTTCTTGCCTCATCTCTGATCAGCACCCAGGGCCGTGACATCTATTTTTGTGTGTGAGATAGAATAACTTACTGAGTCCTTCCTGGTACAGACATGCTGCTGTGTATTTGACAAATTAACTCTTCAATCTCCATTTCCCAGGTAAGGACATTTGGGTTTTTAAGAGAGTAACTGGTTCAAAGTGACACAGTCAGCAGAGTCAGGACTTAAACACAAGTTGCATACATCTAAGTGGGTGAATTTGGGACATCTAGAATTTCAGAATTCTGTGCATATAACCTCTTGCTTTTTTTTTTTTTCTTTTTTTTAAATGGTACTGGGGAGTTGAACCCAGGACCTCGCTCATGCTTTTGCAAGTGCTCTATTACTGAGCTGCAATCCCTGCCCATTTTTTTTACTTTTAATTTAAGACAGTGTCCTGCTAAGTTATGCAGGCTACCTCTGGCTTCAAACTTGCAGCCCTTTTGCCTCTGCCTCCCAAATCACTGGGATTTCAGGTGTGTGCCATCATGCCTGGCTAACCTCTCAGTTCTTACAACAGTTGATTTCTACTAATTGGAATTAATACGTCCCAAGATGGAAAGGAAGTCATGCAAAGCGCTATTAACTTGTAAGATACCATTGAGTCGGACCTGACTCATAGTTACCCTAAGTATACGGAACAAAAAACTACTCAACACAATGCCATGCACACGATCTTTTTATGTTTGAGTCCATTGTTGCAGCCACTATGTTTCTTCTCATTTTGAGTCATGCCACATCAGCAAAAGGAGGTCCCAGGGGCTTTACTCCATTTCTGTCATTAAGGTCAACTCTAGTTTGAGGAGGCAACTCTTCCCCATTTGTTTCTTGAATGCCTCCCAGCCTGGGGGTGCTCATTTTCCAGCACTATATTTGACAGTGCTTCTCTGCTATTCACAGAGTTTTCAATGGCTAATTGTTTCTGGAGTGGGCTGCCAGGTCCTTCTCTCTAGTCTGTCTTAGTCTGGAAGCCAAGCTAACATCTATTCACCATGGGTGGCCCTGCTGCTATCTGAAATACTGGTGGCATAGTTTTCAACATCACAGAAACACACAAAGCCACAAGCCACACAGCACCACAAGTTGATAGACACATTGGGTCCTGTGGGGATGTATGTTTTATTGTGCCTTGTTGAAGCACTGTATCTCCGGTGTCCCTGAGAGTTAATGCCTTAAAAATCCTCATAATAAATCAAGTGTTACTTGCGCATTAGGGAAGATTTTAAATGTGTGGGGTTTAATACATTTAAATATAAAATAAAACCAATAACTCATTCTTTGGGTTTCAGCTTGAAATGACTTCCTTGTAGAATCCTTTTACGAAACACACAAATTTTGGAGGCATTCATTTTATGTTCTCCCATAGCATACCAGTTCCCCAATCAAGGTACATCTTAGACTCTGGTTACTTGTCACTCTTGTGTGTAATCTGGCATTAGGTTAGAGACTCAGAGACTTCATGTTACTTATTCTGTTAGTGCCTAGTACAAGTCTGACAAATACAAGGAATTCAAAAAATATTTGCTAGAATAAAAATAAGCACATGTGAAAAATTAAAGCCAACTGTAATCTCATCCCTAAATTCAACTCAGCGGAGCTTGCATCCCACAGAGATAACTTCTCACAGAGGAAACCACTTGGAAAAAATCCTCATTCCTATAGACCATGCAAAGGGGTGGATCACTCTCCCAGCAGACCTTGCCAAGACCACAGCAGGAGAGGTGTGTGTGTATCTTGACTTTTAGAAAGAACAGCAACATGGTAATAAAAGGATTGACCTCTGAAGAAAGATTAAAGGACCTCTAAGGTGAGAGGCTAGCTAATATTCTGCTTGAATTTGAAATCAAAAGGATACAGCATTCTTAGCTTTTCTTGCTCTTGTTATCAAGTCCCTTTTATGTGAACTTAGTTCAGTACAGGTCTGAATGAAAAACTGCTAGATGTGCCTTCCCTTAGGAGCTTTCTCTTTTCCCTTCCCTAGTAAGTCCCTATCACGAAAGCAATAAATGGCCAAATCTAAACCCTGTGGAATCCTGAGATCTTAGGTATTTAGGAGAAAATTCTGAACAACTAACATGCAACTCAAATGCAGTGCCATGTTTACACACTTCTTCAGCACTACAGATTTAATGAAATTTCTGTGAGACTCTGATAAATCCTGTTTGTCCTTCATCCTTTGCAAGAATATAGGATTCTAATAGTCAAATAATGTGAATTGAGGCAGAGCTGTGCCAGGTACCATAGACACTAGTACAGAAATTTCCACTATCAGGCAATTCCTGCAGTAGAAAACACTCATTAAGAGGTGGGATTACAAACTGCAGAAAAGGTACGCAAGAGAACATGCTGAGAAGTGGAGCCAGGAGTCATTTCTGCCTAAATGTAAGAGACTCACTCCCAGGAAGGATTCAAAGGAGGATGTACAAAGGAGGAAGGATGTCTGGTTCAAAAGGAGACTAAACATGAGGACTCAAAACTTGCCTTCTGCCCATAACCAAAAACATTATTGGAATATAATTTGTATACCATACAATTCACCAATTTAAAGCATAGAAGTTAATGGTTTTTAGTATTCACAGAGTTGTGCAATCATCAGCACAATCAATTCTAGAACATTTTCATTATCTCCAAAAGAAACTTCACACCCACAAACAGTCCTCATTTATTCCTAACCTCCCTAGTTTTAGGCAAACACTAATACACTTTCTCAATGATTTGCCTATTTTGGACATGGAATCAGACAATGTAATTTTTAATTATGTGCCCCTTCATTTAGATTGTTTCCAAGATTCATGTATTTTGTAGCATACATCACTATCCCACTCTTTTTATTACAGAATATTATTCCTTTGTATGGATATACTACATTTTATCCATTCATCAGTTGATGGTCACTTGGGTTGCTTTCATCTTTTAGCTATTGTGAGTCTTCCAACTTTATTCTTTTTCAATATTGTTTTGGCCACTTAGCATCTTTTGAATTTCCATATTGCACTTTAGTAGCAGCTTGTCAATTTTGCAAGGAATCCAGCTGGGATTTTGATAAGGATTATATTGAATCTGTAGATAAATTTAGGGAGTATTGTCATCTTTGCAACATTAAATCTTTTAATCCATGGATGTGGAATGTCTCCATCTGTGTAGATCTTTTTAAATTTCTTTCGACATTTCATAGTTGTTGAATACTATGTCAGCCCTCCATATATGTGAGGTATGCATCCATGGAGTCAACAAACTCAATTGAAAATATTTGGATCATTTTAGAAACCTTGCTTAAGGGAAATATCTTTCAATGCTTCAAAACTTTGGTTATCACATCCTCTTCTCAATATCTTGTGTTTATTTTTAAAAATGTAAGTGTGCATATAGCCAGCAATTTTCTGGCATCTCTCATATGTGGGAATTGTTTTATCAATTCTTGTTTTAAGTGAATCAAGACAGTTCTGTTGCTTCTTGGAGACTTCTCTACCAATGAAATTGTTTGCTTTATTGCACTACATCCTGTTTTTCTAACCATCTTGTGATTGATGTATGATTCTCAGTAGTCCATAACGTTATTCTTTCCACTAACCATTGTAGTATTTCCTTTTCTCCTTGGACTTTGGTAATAACCATGTCCCAGTTATTTTCTTTGGCAAGAGAGAATGTGGAAAAGTCCTAACTTCTGATATTTTTGTTATTCTTGAGTCCCAGCTTCTGAGCTTTGCCAGCATGCTTGGGGATCTTATAGGACAGAGGCACACGGTCACCACCCAAGTATCTTGCCACCTGATTTAACACCAGGCTACCAATGCAGACATAGACTCATTAATGTCTTTGAGAGAAGGTAGTTAATTGAGTGTTGTAGGAATGAGACTATTGGCTTCTAGTCACAGACCATACTGTGCCAGTGCCTAGTCTAGGGACGAGAGAAACAGCAATCTGTGCTGCTGAGTGATGCTTCTACATAGGCCAGGTCCATTCAGCTTTGTCAATATCCAAGAAAACAAATCCTCTTCTACTCACTCTTGCTTATGTTTAAAAGGTCTCTCTTACACCCTCTTGTCTCATTCTTTCTTGTGGTGGTGGTGGTGGTGGTAGTACTGGGGGCATTGAGCCCAGGACCTCACTCCTACTTTTCAAGAGCTCTACCTCTGAGTTCCAGTCCCAGCCCCCTTTTTAAACTTTTTTTTTTTTTTTTTTTGTCTTGAGACAGGGCCTGCTAAGTTACCCAGGCTGCCTCTGGCCTCAAACTTGCAACCCTTTTGTCTCTGCCTCCTGAATCGCTGGAATTACAGGTATGCACCACTGCCCAAAGCCTCTTGTCTCATTCTTCATGTGTAGCCTCACCAATCTGATTCCAGAAACACTACAAGGCTCTCAACTGCAGATTGAAGTGATAGTCCCTTCCAAGCAAGATCCACAAACAAGTAGAAGGCCCTGTCCCTGCCCTGCAGACTTCATGATTATTGTCAAGATCACATAAAAACATTTGAGTCCCCTTTGAAATACATTTTCCTGAAAAAATATTTGACTTGCTACAATTGTTTTCCCCTGATCTTTGTCCTCCTGTCTTTTCAAAGTGGGATGATACTTTTATTTCAAAATCATTTCACCTGGGACAATGATGCTATCAATCAGCCTGTCCTCAAGGGACCCTCTGGACATAGAGCCAGCTGTCCACATTCTTGAGGCATCCAGAAGGGAGCATTGCCTTTATGGAAGGGCTCCCTACCCTGGACTACCATGGAAACTCAGTCACTACCTTTCACTGCTTCCCTTGCAACTCCACATCTGCAGCTCCAGCAGATGAGCAGCTGGCCTGGTGAGTCGATGCTTCCTCTCCCAGGGGAGACATCCTGCCCTTCTACCTCAGGGAGAAGGGACTCAAACATCACCTGTCACCTAGAGACACAGTACAAGTGAGGTACATTGCAATTTTACATTTCTGCCCACTCATTCAGTACAAGATTTATTTTAGGCCATCAGTCTATGAGCCAACCTATTTGCTTTTCAGTTTCCCCATACTCTAGTTCTCTTTGTGTTTCTAGAGTCTTCTTCCAGTCAACCACCTAGGCCAGATAGCTAGGTCTCATATAAAAATTCTAGTGCAGAACAAAAAGTTCTGATGTTTAGGAGGAACAAATGGATGCTTATGTCGAGAGTTCATATTGTATGCTCTTCATGAAAGTAAGGCGTGGATCAAATAACCCCTGCCCACAAATCGTTACTCTTCAATAGACCCTAAGTGGAGCCAGAGAACTAACAGCTGATTTGCAGCATAGCTATGAAGGTGTGATTAAAGAGTTATCAGTTCTAATTTGTGAGCTCTCTCAGGTATTACACATATCCTTATTCTTTTTTGCCTATATGAGTCCCCACATGAGAACTGAAAAATCTTAACTCCATATTTCTGGTTAAGATTCTTTGTACATCCAGCACATAGCAGGTCTCTGGTAGAAAAGGTAAAACTGGCTTTTCCCCAATAGCCTTTATTATAAACTTGCATTCATCACTCACTAGCCCCCCAAACCTGGCCACATGCACGTGGTAACCCAGAAGTTAATTGTTCTGACTTTATATTTCAGGATACTGAATCTTTTTTTTTTTCTTCACTATTTTTTGGCAGACCTGAAGATCATCCCCCAAAGTAGAACAACTCATTTGATCTATTTGACTTGGCCCAGCTGTGCGCCATACAGAGATTTCCTATTCTGAAGAATTCTGGTAGAACTCTCTGGGGAAAAACACCCATTTTAGTTGGCATACACCAGAGTGACTGGAATCACAATTACCAAATCACAATTTCCTTAAACTATGGAAGGATTTCCAGATTACTATTGTTTTCCGGGTAAATTACTGGATCATACTGGTGTCTTGGAATAGGGCTACACGTTTTAAATGTTACTTTCCATAAACTGTAATTCAACTTTCCCAGTTCTGAGGGGATTTTCACTGGCCCAGATTCAGCAAGAATTTTCTTCGGTGGGATCCAAAACTTCAGAGACCAAAAATTTTCTAAAGACTTTCTTCTTCTTTCTGACCTCCACCTTCATCCTCTCACAGACATACAAAAACTATTTCTCATCAGTGCAGGTGGCCCCACACCCTGTGAGCCTAAGATGTGGGGGTAAAGGAACAAGGGACTTTGAGTCCCAGATTCTTTCTTGCTATTATATTGCCACTGAGTTGCCTGATGGCCAGAATGTATTAACCCATTGCTTTGTGGCTAGGATTTTAATTAATTAATTTTTCAATACTTGGGGGTTAAACCCAGAGCCTAGCACATACTTTGCAAGTGCTCTACTACTTAGCTGCACTCCAAGCCCATTTAAAAAAAAAAATCTTGAGACAAGGTTTTGCTAAATTATTCAAGCTGCCTGTGGCCTCAAACTAGTGATCTTCCTGCCTCAGTGTCCTAAATCCCTGGGATTACCAGCATGCTCCTCAGCACTGGGCTCTATAGCTGGGATTTTAAATATGCATTCCGGGAGCTTTTCGGAAGAATTGATATTGTACATAGCATTTATTCCTATTCAAGAAATCAACTCTACCTCCAAACAGAAGTGATGGTTAGTTACAAAACACAAGCAACCAAAAGAACTTAAATTATCAGACTCTGGCACACAGCTAGTTCTGCTGCCTCTCCCTATAGCTTGTTAAAACCTGAGCTGGGTGCATTGGGTTAGTGGTTCCAGGATAGAATTTTGGAGCTTTCCTGGGAGATGTCCTGGCCTGTTGTAGAGCCTAGTCACCCTAGTTGTGACGGAGTGGGGAACCCAGTTCCTTTCCTGCCCCTGATCAGTTCTGCTTTCTGCATCCTTTCAAGGCTCTGTAGGGGCCTCTAAGGTAAGGTTTCACCCGCTTAAAGTTGCAAACGTCTTGCCCATAATTTCTAAAGTCTTGTCTGAACTAGACTTTCATCGCTCCTTCAGGGCAGGAGTCTTTTCTCCTCTTTATCCTGGCTTCCGTACCTTCCTCCCTACCCCGGGGTCTGGTGCCCGGCCAGTGGATGACTCTCTGTTCATATGAATTGGTGCTGGTGGGGTGATCTGGCACTGCCAAGACAGCTGCTGGCACTTGCCATCCATTATTCCAGTTCTCACCCCTTCATCGTCGTCGTCGATGGATGCCTCCTGCAGAAAATGATGCCCCAGTTCAGGTGACTGGACTCCTACCTTATCTTCCGTCTCCAGGAGATACCGTCCCACCCCACCGCATCCCCGACCGAACCCTAAAGCCCCGTGTTCTGAGCCCTGGAGTCCGACCACGCTTGGGCTGGCAGACGGACAGAAAGGAGCGGGTGGCGGCGGGCAGCGCGCGGTCAAGGTGCCCAACCCTGGGGGCTGCCTGCACGATGGGGCCGCGCTCGCCGCCACAGCCTCCACGCCTTCTCCATCCCCAAAGAGGACACCCCTCCTTCCGCCCGGCGCGCTCCCCACCCTCGTGGCGGCGCCGCCTCTCCCGCGCCCGCCCTTGCCCGGAGCCTCCCAAGCCGCCAGCGAGCGAGGGGAGCGCTCTGGGATGGGACGCAGAGGAGCCGGCGGCGCAGGAGACGGCAGCAGCGGCTCGGGCTTCTCCCCCGCGTCCCACGAGCGCTCTCCGAGGACGGCCGCGGCGCTCGGCTGCGCCAGGAGGCCCACGAGGGAGGCCCGCGGGGCTGCGCGTCGGCCTCGCTTCCCGGGCGCCAGCGGCGGTGGCTGCAGGTGAGCGCGACGCGCTTTCCGCGGGGCTCTGTAGAGGCGGAGACAGACCGACCCCACTGACCGACAGACACACCGAGCCTGTGCTGACAGACGCACGCGGGCGCTCTCCGGCTCGCGCCTCGACCCCGCGGCTCCGAGCAGCCCCGAGCGCGCCGGGGAGCCGGCCGCGGCTGCCTTGGGGTGAGGGGGACACAGGGAGAGGGAGGCGGGGCTGCCTGGACCCCGCGGCCGGGAGGAGGCCCCCGCCACACCACGCGGGGCGACCCGGCGGGCTCCCTGCGCGGGACGCACCGCGCGGCAGCGGCTCGGGAGTGCCCCGTGGGGGCGCTGTGCCCGCAGCGAGGACTCCCAGACCCGGTCTACACCGACCTGGGGAGTGGGGGACTTGTTGAGCCGGTAACCAGAGAGAAAACGAGTCTGTTTCCCGCTGTACGTTGGTATTTCAGTGTCCCCGGTATCTGGATCTCCTCGGCGGGCTCTGTAGCCGCTAAAGCTCCAGTTTTCCTGTATTGTGGAAGATGAAATGGCAGGGGGCGTTTTGTGGTAGTCGCTGGAAACCCAGAGGGCAGAATGTGGAGGAGACAGAAAAACGGGGGTCGCCTCTGGTAGGGTCTGCAAAGACTGGGAGGTACTCTCGGGGAAGCACTCGCACCACCCTGAGCAAACCCAATTACAAGTTCCAAATTGTCATAAATCACGATTGCGGCAATGCCACAATGCCTCTGCACCAAGTGCACTTCCCATCAGCCTTTGAGGAATGGGGCAGTCAAGAGGCTGTAGGGGCCACGAGAACAGAGGCTCCTCGGTCAGCCTGCCTGATTTGAACTCCAGATTACAAGTATATAGGCTGGAATACTTGGAGGTACCCAACTATTCTATGCCTCAGTTTCCTCATCTGTCTAATGGACATGAAAATACCTGTGAGGATTAAGTGAAAAATGACAATGACCTGAGAACAATTCCAGGAGCATCCTAAGTTTAGGTAGTAATCTCCACCACCCATTTTTCTAAAAAAAGCAAAGACTTGACATGAGCCGTGAATTCACCCCCTATTAAGTTTAGGAAGAAAGCCTCGTGGTGGGTATAGGAGGGCAGCATGTAATCCACATGCATTTAACTGGAGTTTTCCATGTAGATGTCCACTCCTACAAAGTTCTACCTGCCTCCTTTCAAACGGATAACTTCACAAAGCCGTGTCAGGTTACCATGTCAGGTGGGCTTATGGCCTGGCAGGTTTCCTCTCAACCCCTGAAGCTTGGCCCCTTAGAGACCCCTGTGAAGAGCCAGGTGTAGTGGCTCATGCCTGTAATCCCAGAGACTGGGGAGGCAGAGGCAGGAGGGTCACAGATTTGAACCCAGGGTGCCCTGCATAATTTATCAATACCCTGTCTCAAGATAAAAAAGCAAAAAATGGGATAGGGGGTGCAGCCCAGTGGCCCAGCACTTGCAAAGTGTGCATGAGGCCCTGGGTTCAAACCCCAAGTACTGTGGAAAGAGAAAAAAAAGAAAGAGAGAGAGAGAGAGAGAGAGAGAGAGAGAGAGAGAGAGAGAGAGGAGAAAGAAAGAAGAGAAAGAAAGAAGAGAAAGAAAGAAAGAAAGAAAGAAAGAAAGAAAGACCATGTGAAGGAGGCAGATGCCTGTGCCTCTTCATCTTCCGTTTCTCTGTCTGTCCACACTTTTATTCTGGCCCATAGAATTCAGTCGCAGGCCTCCCAGTTGCCAGGCCTCTCTTTTTCTACAAATGAGGTCTCTGAGGGTCCTGGCTCCCTGAGTCTGGACCCAGGCAAACTGGAGCCACCCAGGCCTGAGTTCATTGTTGAAGGTGCCATAGTAGAGGGCATATTAAAACACCCTTGAACAACTGTCAGGCCTAATCTCATATCAGCTGACACCATTCATCTCTGTCAGCAAAAGGCAGTTGAAATGAGGCCCAAGATTTAAAGAACAGGAAAGAGATGCTGCTCCTTGAAAGATAAGGAAGGAATAAAAGAGCCATTGGAGGGTTAGGAAAAAATTCCACAGTTTGTCTAGAAATGTTCTCACTGTTTCCTAAGAGAAGGCAAGGGGTGAGATGGGGGTGGGAGTGGGGATGGGTGCAAAGGAGAAAATGAGAGAGAGGCTCAGGTCTAGGAAAAGCAGGCTGGTGGACAGTGCCAATGGATGCTAAGATCAGTGGGGAGCCGGCGAGGTGCTAGATCAGCCCAGTCTGCAAGGGTGTCTCTGGGGCTTTCCCCAGGACTCTCCTCTCTTTGATCTGTAGCACGTCCAGTCCTTTCCTAGGAGTCCCTGTCCTCTGGGGAAGCTAAGAAGGACTCGGTCCTCTGTTAACGTGCACGTAGGAGTGACTCAAAATGGTCAGGGGGAGAGGGAGGCTGAAGTCCAAGGAGAGAGTGGAGCATGTTGTTACTGTTGTTAAGAAACAGTGCCAGGGGGAGACTTCCAAGGGTCCAGGGCGCACTTGGAGCTTCAGCCCGTGAGGTCATCTTTGAGCTCTGCCACGTGACTGTGACTCAGTGGACAGGCAGAGAGCTACAACTCCCTGACAGGGGCTCAGAGGCAGGGCTGGGCTGAATTCCATAGGCCTTGGCTGTGGTCAGTAGTTGGTGGCAATGACTACGGCAGTGACTTTGACAAAGGTGACAGGTAGTGGGAATACAGCCTGAAGCCCACTGCCCTTGACACTTGAAGGACTTGGGTCCCAGTCACAGCCCCTCACATCTGTAACGATTTTGAAAAGTGACTTAGGCTTTGTGCCTCAGTTTCCTCATCTATAAGTAGGGAATAGAATTGTTGGGAAAACTAAACCTAGTTAGAGCACATGAAATGATTAACACAGTGTCTAAGAGTAAATGCTCAGTATTTATTAACTATACCTATTGTCACCTTGGCCTTGGTTATATCATCCACCAAATGGGCGTGATACTATGCCATAAGGTTATTTCAAGGGTCAAATGAAGTAATTAATGTGGATTTATCCAACACAGTGTGTAGGATGTCATAAGTATCCAGAGGAGTTGATTGCAACTGAAATTTTCACAGAATGTCTGCACATAAAAATCAATGGCTGAGCAGGGGACCAACTAACATTGTTTTGAAAGTTCTTGGAAGAGTATTATCAAAGGAACCTTCGTTACCTGTGGGAAGCGTGGCTCATTGCCCATTGGAATACTCATTGCTATTGTAGGTTAATATATTAGTTTCTATGGCCTCTATAACAAATTGTCACAAATGTAGTGGCTTAAAACAAATTAATTATCTTACTGTCCTGGAGACTAGACATCTGAAATGGGTCTTGCGGGGCTAATATCAAGAGATCAGCAGGGCTGCACGCCCTCCATAGGTGCAAGGGAAGCCACTTATGTTTTCTGACTCCTAAGATTTCATTGCATTTCTTGGCTCCTGGTTCCTCCTTCTATCTTCAAAGCCAGTAACAGCATCTTCTACCTTCTGTTGCTCACCGTGTCCCCCTGTGTGTGTGCATCTTTCTCACTCCCCTTCTCTGTTTGTCCCTCTCCCCACTCTCTGTCTCCCTCTTCCCATTTACTGTCTCCCTATTACAAAGATCTTTGTAATTACATTGGGCCCCCATGAAAAGATCCAGGCTAATTTCCCCATCTCAAAATCATGAACTCAGTCACAGCACCAAAGTTCCTTTGTGAGCCCTGGGCTTCTTCAAACTCAGATCAGAAGTTGCTATTTCCTGTCCTTTTTGTGCTTTGTCCCTTTCTTTCACCAACTTTTGACCCCAGCCCCTCAGGACAGGCTCTGTTTCCCCATCAACAGCATTTGCTAGCTTTTCCAGCCCAAAATTTTCTAGATTTTCTTCCATGTCCAGTGAAATACAAAGAATGTCTCCACTCCTAGGGTGAGCTCTCTGCTAAGAAAATCCCCATCTAATGGTGTTTGACTTCCCTGAGGTTTTCAGACAGTATCTTCTATGGCTGCTGCTATAACAAATAACCACAAATTCCATGACTTACACCAAAACAAATTCATTTGTGGTAATTTATTATAGTGGCCATAAAAACTAATATATTAACCTAAAATAGCAATTATTTCTGCCTATCTCCCCCCCCCCCACCACACCACACACACACTTCTTCAGTACTAAGGAGTTGAACCTGTGGCCTCAAGCATGCTGGGTAAGTGCTCTACCACTGAGCCACACCCCTTGTAGACCCTTCTTTATTTTTTATTTTTTAAGACAAGGTCTTGCTCAGTTGTGCAGGCTGCTTCTGGCCTGAAACCTGTGATCTTCCTGCCTCAGTCTCCAGAGTCACTGGGATTAAAGGAGTGCACCCTGGTGGCTGGTTCAAATTTATTCTCTTGATAGTTACAGAGGTTAGAAGTCTGAATTACATCTTGCAGGGCTAAGATCAAAGTGGACTCGGGGCTGTACTTCTAGAGGCTCTGGGAGGACAACCCCTTTCCTTGCCTGTTTCAGCTGCTAGAGGTCGCCCACATCACTTCACTTGTTGCCATTCTCATCTTCAGAGCTTATTAACCTGGGGCTGAGTTCTTCTCACACTGTCAGTACCCCGTTCTCTCTTCTGCTTCTACTTTTAAGGACCCCTTCTGATCATGTTAGAATCACCTGACTCATCCAGGGTTATCTCCCTATTTCAAAGGAGATTTTTAAGGTCATCTGATTGGAAACCTTATTTCCTATTGTTAGGAAGCATCCTACTCACAGGTCCTGGGGATTAGGATGTATACACCTTTGGAGAGCCATGATTCTGCCTGAAACAGGGCCTGAGAGGGAGAGCCAACGAATACCAGCTGTGCTGCCTCATTCCTATTAACCATCTCCTTCTGGAAGATGCACACGGACCTACTCAATAGGGAACCCCTGTGAAACTCCAAAGTCCCTATTTTAGCTCTGATTGCTCTCTCTCCCTTTATCAAAAGCAGGATCTGAGAGTAGAGCCTGGTGTAGTACTGCACACTCTTATTAAATATATTCTTTATGAAAAGAACATGTAGCTAGTGGTAGAGCACTTGCCTAGCATGCAGAAGGCCCTGGCTTCCATCCACTAAAACAAACAAACAAACAAACATATAAAATGTGCACAAACCTTAAGGGAATAGCTCAGTGAACAAGACCATGTAACTGTCTCCCAGGTTTGCATCCTGGAAGCCCCTCTTTGACGCCAATCTAATTATCACCTATCCCCCTATCTACCGTTTTAATTTCTATCATTATAGGCTAGTTTTACTATTCTTTAAAGCAATTTTTGTTTGATATACATTTTATTGAGATACACATACAGAAATGTGCACAAATTAAGGATGCAACCAGATTAACTTTCAGGATGTGAACATGTGTGAATCAGCAATCTGATCTATACACAATGGTCCCAGCACCAAGAGTGCTCATGCCAATTTCTGTGCACTAACACTGCCAAGTGTAGCCACTATCCTGATTTCTATGGTTGTAGATTAGTTATGTGTGCCTTTGGATTTTTATTTTCTTCAATATTATGCTTAGAAATTTATCATGTTATTGTATGAAGTGATAATTCATTCTTATTGCTGCATAGTGTTCCACTGTATTGCAATTTATCTGACCTGTTGTCAGGGGCCATTTAGGTTGTTTCTGTTCACTCTTCATTTTGAAAGGGTGACAACCTGTCCATATTTTAGTTGTCATACACTCCATTCAACCAGATGAAATGAAGAGACATTGTGTGCAGTGACAGGCCTGGGATGGAGGGAGGGTTAATGCAGAGGTGGGGGAAGAAGAGGAGAGAGAGAGAGAGAGAGTTAGTTGGTGGTATTCCTGGGAGAGCTGTTGAGGTTAGCATTGTAACAAAGGGCCTGATTATGGAGCTTTGAATGGTGAGCTAAACAGTCTAGATTTGCTGTTATTGGTATGTGGAAGTCACTGACAGTTTTTGAGCAAGAGCATAATAATCATTATATTCATTTGGCAAGATGGAATTTAGCAGTGGTGACAGATAGGTTCAATAAGATAGACTTAGAGTCTATTAATTAGGATTAGGTTCAGCTGCAAGTTGCAGAAAAGAGCAAAATAGTTGGGGTTTAAAGCAGGAGGTTTATTTCTGTCTTGAGTACAAGAAGCCTGAAGGCAGGGAGCCCCAGGTTTATGTGGGGTCAGCTACCCACACTCCCGTGCCTTGATTTTACTGGGCATGGTGTCCATTTTTGTGGCTCATGATTTGAGATGACTGCTTGGTCTGCAGCCTGGGTGTCCTCATTCCAGGAGTTAGGAAGAAATAAGCTAGGAAGCTTCCCCACCTGCCCCGCATGTTAAGGACACTTTTCAGAAGTTGTGTGCATCATGACCACGTCCATCCCACTGACTAGCACCTAGTCTAATTTAGGACTGGGACTCATGATCTTAATTCCAGCACATCCTGTCTCCAGTTGGAAAGCAGGGGCCCTACTACTAAAGAAGGGCAAGGAAGGTACTGGGGGACAACTGGCAATCTCTAGCTAGGCCTCTGCAGTCTCTCTTATGAGAATAGGAGCCTAGTCTCAGGCTGTGACTTTGGGAGGGATGGAAAGGGAGAGGGATATGAGAAACATCTCAGGCAAAAAAACCAAACAGGACTCAGTGCATGACTCGATGAGGGGGAAAAAGATATGAGATTACCATGCATACTGAGGTATGAGGTGATGGGTTTTTCCAAAACGTTTTTCTTTGGAAGAGAGGAAATTGCCTTATATCTGAGTCCTTGCAAGGTCTCAGTACAAGGGTCTCTGTCAACTCTTTTCAACAAAGTACTGTTTGGGGAGGACACATTTGCCCCAAGTGACCACCATCATGGTAGTTTGGGATACTTATAGAAACCAACTGACTAAAAATGCCAGAAATTTCAACTCAGATTCAGTAATTACTCTTTAGGGTACAACTTCATGACTACAGAAGTTAGATGACACCTTTTAAAGTTCACTATAAAGAGCAACATAACGAGTAAAGTTGTAGAGATTATGAATGGATGTTTTCAAGACATATTAAACAATCCAACTGTCTTTCTGTTATATAAATGGGGACTAGTGGCCTGGAATAGAACTTCAAGTGACAGCATTACATATGGATTAAAAAAGTACTGTATCCCAAATGGCTAAGACAGAAGTGAAGATGCTGAGAAACTCAAAAGGCATCTTTAGTGTTAAGAAGACATCGATCTTAGAGGGGCAAGTAAAGCATTTGCAAGCATTGTTCTATGAAACGAGAGAAAACTTTGTCTTATGAAATATTTTAATGAAAAATCATTATTTCTAAATAGATATTTTATAATTTCAAATATATACTGGTGGTTAAATTGATACATTATTACAAGTAGATATTTGATATTTCTTTTAAAATTGTATATCTAGGTTGGCTAAGAAATTGTATATGGAAGTCATCTCATTAGGAAAATGGGATCCTTGTGTCAGGTAAGAGGCTGAAAACCCGTAAACTCTTATTGTTGTTGTTAGGTGCCCTCCAGTCAGTGTTTGACTCATAGCGACCCCACGCACAACAGATGAAACACAATCGTCGGTACTTTTCTGCTATTCATAGGGTTTTCAATGGCGGATTGATTTTTGGGAGTGGGTTGCTGGGTCCTACTCCCAAGCCTACAGTATCTGGTGTTCCCAGGCGGTCTCCTATCCAAGTACTAACCAGGCTCAACCCTGCTTAGCTTCCTAGATATGATGGGATCAGATGCCACAGTGCCATGGCGACAGGCATCTGTAAACTCTAGCAGAACTCTATTGTGGAGAAGCTGCTGGGGCTGTCTCTAACAAAGGTGAGAGCAGCAGCTGGGAGAGGAAGGGGCAAGGCTTTTTTGGGCTCTAGGCGGGAGGGGGAAGGGGTGATTGACGTGTCACATCAGGATAGGTAGGAAGTGGGTGTGTGGAGGGTTCTGATAGGTGGAAAGAGGGAAGAGGAAGTAGTCATCAGCTGTCAGGGCAGGGTAGATTTTAATTCAGATTTTGGCAGGATTTTTTGGTGGGCTTTTTGAGGACTGGGGCATAATGGGTAGAAGAAGGCACCACCTTATAGGAAGGTGCCATTTTGTGACAGGTCCTACCTAACATTTTGTATTAGGGTTGCCCACATTCAGACAGCCTGCAGCCATAGCACTACAGTGTCCTATCCCACCAGATCTCAGAAGCTAAGCAGGGTTGGGCCTGTTTAGTACTTGGATGGGAGACTGCCTGGGAACACCAGATACTATAGGCTTGGGAAAAGGACCTGGTAACCCACTCTCAAAAAACAATCAACCATTGAAAACCCTATGAATAGCAGAGAAGTACTGACAATAGTGTTTTGCCTGTTATATGTAGGGTCGCTATGAGTTGGGCACTGACTAGATGGGACCTAACAACAACATTCAGACAAGTACAGTATGTAAAGAAATACATGGGTGTAAGTCTTGCATAGAAACTAGAGCCTGTTTGCTTTGATATTTATTGACTTTTTAAAAATAAATGTTTATTCAACACATTGATTTTTCTAAAACTGTATTTACAAAATTCAGTGCCCAGCATGTAGAGGACACAGAGGTTGACAGGGTGTAGTCCCAATGAACAGCTCACAGGCTAGGCAGAAAGACAGACACAAAATGAAGAAAAATAAAGGCAGTGCTAGCACAGGCAACAAACCCGTTGTTGGAGTGTGTGGAAAAGTGAATCCTTGGGAAAATTCAAGAATGTTCTACTGACTGGGTGATATGAGCAGAGCACTGAGGGCTGAATGCTATCTTGATTAATACAGAACATGGATATTGCAGGTCAAGGGACAAGTATGGACAAAAGCACTCAAGGTGAAAGAATCTGAGTTCTTCAGGCTCCAGTGGGGAGCCATGAGTGGCTGTGGGGATCACAGTGTTGGAGAGGTGGCTGGTGGTCAGTCATGGAGGGTCTTGAATAGTAAACTTATGTAATAAGGCCATAGACAGATTCCAGAGAGAGGAGGGGTGGAGTCAATGGTGAAGGACCTGTGTAGGGAGTGCAGTTCTAGGGCTCCTGGAGGATTCTGGGTAAAAAAGGCAAGAGGCATGCAGGCATTGGTTGTGGCGGTGGGAACCATCCTGAGCCCTGGTCTGTGCACTTGGGAATGTGGTGGGGATGCAAAGAACACATGGAGGCTGCCTCCAGGTTTCTGTTCTGGATGTGGATGGCTGAGCAGATGAGGTTACCCTGAACATGAAAGGACTTGAGTGGGAGATGATGAGTTCGTGTCCTGTTGGGCTGAGCTGGCCAGCTGGCCTTTGTACCTCTACGTGGTAGTCATAGCCAGCCATGTCAGGTCAACATCAGCGAGAACCACGGTCTAACATTTAGAGCCACCTGAATGCCATGGGTGGCTGTGAGCCCTAGCAGAGGTGGCTTCCCATCTGCTGGCCACACCAGAGCTGGTGATTCTGGCAGTATGTGGGTGACATGAAGGGGGAGTCCCTGAGAGACGTGCCGCTCCAGCACCGTGTGGTCCTCTGTGAGTGCACAGCATTGTTGGGATGCACACTTGGTGAGCTGACGGGTCCAGGAGAGATGAAACCTGAACCAGATGTCTTGATGTCTAAGAACTTAGAAGTTGGGGACATTTCTCTCTCTTTTTTCTTCTCTCTCTTGCTCTCTCTCTCTCTTTTTAACAAGTAGGCTGACTGCCTGAGTGGTACAGGGGTAGAATCTTAGTTTTTCCAGTTAACTATCTTTGGGGCCTTAGAGAATGTCTTTCCTTCTGTAAATCTTTCTTTTTTTTCCCCTAGTACTGGGGGAGGTTGGACCCAGAACCTCACACATGCTAAGCAAATGCTCTACCACTGAGCTGCACCTCCAGCCCCTTTTTATTTTTTGGTTTTTGAGACAGGTCTTGCTAAGTTTCACAGGCTGCCTCTGACCTTAAACTTGTAATCCTCCTGCCTCAGCTTCCCGAGTTGCTGGGATTACAGGTATACACCGTAGCTCCCTGCCCGAATGTCAATCTGAGTGTTCTGTCTGTGAAATTTGGATCTCATCCACCTTGCAGGATGATTGTGGAGATCAAATGAGATGATTATTTGCAAAACACCCAGTTCATTGCCTGGCTCATCACAGGCACTTAATATATGTTAGTGCCCAACTCCTTTCTCTTGTCTGTCTGCAGGGTTTACCATGTTGTGGCCACTTTCTTCAGGAGAGCAGGGTCTTACTGGTTTGTGGCCTGGTTGTGGTTTAGATTGAGAAACACTGCCTTCAGGTCATGCCTCTTATTTTATAGCAGACTAATTAAAGCCCAGAGAGTTACATCACCTAGTAAGGTTGCACAGATGTTGATAGCCAGCCTCTCAGCTCAAGGTCCAAAGCACGTGGTGTTGACTCTGGAGAGAGCCTCCTTGCCATTCGAGTCACAACAATGATGAACCCTTAGCAGAGATGGTCAGAACAATCTCCCCTCTCTCTTCCCCAAGCCACTTGGTAGGCTAAATGAAAAGACTCATTGTTCTGTGGGGAGGAGAAAGTGGCTAAAACAAAAGCCAAAGGCTTTGTATTATTTAAAAATATTCTTTCCATGTTTCCAAATGCTTCATGGAAGCTGTTCAGATTGAATCAACCTCTATTTCTCAGCACAACAGTTCTTCTCATATTCTCATATATGAAAAGAACTGTTCCTAAGTATCATTTCATTTTCCACTTGGAGATGGCTGTCCTTCAAATGCTCACAGCTGTAAATGCCAAACTGAGAAATGACGATTGACCTACGTACAAACGTTGACTTATTTTTCTTTTGTTCCCCTGCCTTGTAATTTTTAAAAATAGGTCTTCTTGCTGGGCAAGGTGGCGCAAGCCTGTAATCCCAGCGACTTGAGAGACTGAGGCAGAAGGATAGAAAGTTTGAGGCCAGGTGCAGCCTGCATAACTTAGCAAGACCCTGTTTCAAAATAAGAAAATGAAAAAATGGGCTAGGGATGCAGCCCAGTGGTAGAGCACTTGCAAAAGGTGTGTATGAGACTATGGGTTCAGCCCATAAGTACTGCAAAACAAAATAATAATCAACAAAAAACCCTCTGATATTACTATTACTATAATTGTGTTAATATCTATATAGTATCCTTTTCCCATTCCTTTGGGGTGGGGGTTACTGAGGAGCTGAACCCAGGGCCTTACACATACTTTTTGTATCACTGAGCTGCACTCTAGACCCTTTTTTATTTTTATCTTGAGATAAGAGTCTCACTAAATTATGCAGGCTGCCTCTGGCCTTGAATCTGCAATCCTTCTGCCTCTACCTCCTGAGCTGTTGGGATTACAGGTATATGACACTGCACCCAGCCCCAATTCCTTTATTTTTTTGACAGCTTTGTGTGTGTGTGTGTGGTACTAGGAGTTGAACTCAGGGCTTTGCGCTTGCATGCTTTGCAAGTACTGGACCACTGAGCTGCACCCCCAGCCCATTATTTTACTTTTTCTGAGACAGGCTCTCTCTAAATTATGCAGACTGCCTCTGGTCTCAAACTTGCGATCTTCCTGCCTTTGCCTCCCTAGCCGCTGGGATTACAGGCGTGTGCCACCACGCCCGGCTTTTGACAGCTTTTTTGAAAGTTCAACTTATATGTGATAAAATTAATTAATTTTAAGTGTGCAATTTGATGAGTTTTGACAAATGTACAGCTCCACCATAATCATAGTCAGGCTTTTTCAAAGCTAGTCTCATCTCTCACCCCCAGCCCCTGAAACAACTGATCTGCTTCCTGTCATGTAGTTTTACCCTTCCTTGAATGTCATATACATAGAAATATTTAGTAAGTAATCTTTTTATGTCTGGCTGCTATCACTTGGTGTAATTATTTTGAGATTCATCCAGTAGATCATACCTTTAATTGCTGAGTGGGATTCCATTGTATGGATGTACCCTAATTTGTTTTTCCATTCATCAGTTGATGGGCATTGGATTGCTTTCCGTTTTTAGCTTTTACAAATAAAGCTTCGATCAGAATCTGAGAAAAAAACCTTTGTGTGGGTGTGTTTTCTTATCTTTTGAGTAAAGGCCTAGGATGAGGCTTGCTGGTAGGCGAAAAACCATTTTTCTTGCTTGCCAGTATGGGACATTCAGTGCTAAAGCATAGGTAGTCCTGGGCAAACAGGGACAGTTGGTCATTGTGTGCATGTCATTTGGCAAGGATACATTTAACTTTATGAGAAACTGCCAAATTGTGTTCCAAAGTGACCACACTGTTTTACATTCTTACCAGCAATGTATGAAGCTTCCAGTTTCTTCTCATTCTCATAAACACTTGATTATATTGGTCTTCTAAATTGTTCCTGTTTTAATTTGTATTTTTCCAGTGACCAAGGGTGTTGAGCATCTTTTCATTTTGTCCTCTAAATATCTTGTTTGGTGATATGATTCTTCAAATCTTCTGTGCTTCTTTGGTTATTTATTTTTATTTTTGTTTTTTATTTTTTGAGACAAGTCTTGCTGTGTAGCCCAGCCTGGCCTGGAATTTACGATTCTTCCATCTCAGGCCCCTAAGTGCTGGGATTACGGACATGTGCGACCAAGCCGGATCTGTTTTCCACATTTTTAAGTGGGTTGTTTGTCTTTTTCTTTTTGAGTTTAAGAGGTTTCCTGTTCTGAGGCAGAGGATGTAGCTCAGTGGCGGAGCACCTGTCTGCCATGCATAAGGCCTTGGGTTTGATCTCCAGCATCAACAAGAAAAAGCAAAGAATAGTTTATCTATTCTGGATGCAAATTATTCATCGTATTTATATACATATCAAATATTTTTCTACAACTTCGTGTCATACCATGTTCTTGCATTTTGAAAAAAAAGTTTTAGGCCAGGCACAGTGTTGCATGCCTGTAATTGCAGTGACCTGGGAGACAGAGGCAGGAGGATTGTAAGTTTGAGGCCAGAGGCAGCTTGTGCAATTTAGCGAGACTCTGACTAAAAATGAAAATATAAAAAATGATCTGTGGGTGCATGTATCTCAGTCTAAAAGGGCCTGGGTTCAGCCCCCTAAGTACTGCAAAAAAAGAAAAAGGAAAAAGAAAAAGGAAAAAAAAGTTTTAAATATATTCAGATAATAAAATATTTTTAAAAATTTTAAATTATGAGTTTATTTTTAAATTTTAAAAATATTTTTAAATTAGGAAGTTTTTAATATTTTTAAATTATGAATTTGCGTATCATTGTATATCATGAATTTGTATATCATTGTTTTATTATAATAAAATTCAGCTGAGTGCTGTGGTACACACCTGTAATCCCAGTGACTTGGGAGACTGAGGCAGGAGGCTCATGAGTTCAAGGCCAGAGGCAGTTTATGCAAATTAGCAAGATCCTGTCTCAAAAGAAAATAATAAGCAGGAGTAGAGGCACAGCTCAATGGTAGAGCACTCGCCTAGCATGTATGAGGCCTTGGGTTCAAACTCCAGTACTGCAATAAACAAACAAACAAACAAACAAACAAACAAACACAATCATAAGAAAGCATAAAAGTTAAGGTATATAAAATGGCTTCATATAAGGAATTTAACAACGTGTGGTTTCTATTGGCTTGAATGCAGAAAGATAATAATAGTAACATCAACAAATGTTATTTCAGGTGCCGTTGAGTCATGTCTAACTGATAGTCCCCTCATAGGGTTTTCAATGGCTGATCATTTCAGAATTGCCTTGGAAGCGGATTGCCATGTCCTTCTCCCGTTTCTGCAGTGCTGGGAATTTAACCTGGGACCTCAGAGACTGCAGAGCGGCACTCTACCAGCTGAGCTAAATCCTAGCCCAACAATAACAAATAGCCAACCTTACTTAGTACTATGTGCCAGGCACAAGTTTAAGTGATACGTGTGTGTGTATATGTGTGTATAAAACTGATTTAATCCATACAACAAGGTTTATTATCTTCTCCAACTCAACGATGAGAAAACTAAGACAGAAGTAAGTAACATGCTCAGTGTTGGAAAGCCAGAAGTATTTGGCTTTGTTTATTTTTAATTCCCTACTCTTCTCTCATCTCTAGTGATTTTTGGTTAGCAATAGCGACTTGAAAATGCAAACACTTCTTGAAATCCACAGTAAACACAACCACATGCAATGGTGTTTGGTTTTTGGAAATGATAATTGCCTACCACGTCATATTCTAAATACTTAAGTGCAAATGTGTCAGGAAGTGGGACTTGAAAGCATGTTGGATACATTTTGAATTAAGTAAACATGGACTTTATATTTGTTCAATTTGGAGGAAGGAAAATAACATTAATGTAATAAATCATATATAAACAATGTCATAAATTTACAATGTCATATCAAATGAGGTGATAAATACCAATAAAGCTTGAAATAAATAATGGACTTAAGATTAGAGAAAGAAGCAAAATATTGTGAGTTTTCTTCCTTTTCTCAGACGGAATCTCAGAGTTAAAGCTATGAAATGGGACCTGACCAATGAGTAGAGTGTAAATTGTTTGGGGGAGGGATAGTTATCTGTAATGGGTGAATGAATCTCTTATGAGCATCTTACTTTAGCCAAATCACTTCTTTGAGTTACTGTAAGAATTAAATCAGTTAGTACTTGTAAAGCCCTTGGCCCAGTGCCTGGCATACAGTAAGTGCTGAATAAACATTTACTATTTTTACTATAATTTTAATGCATAGTAAAAAGTGAGCTGACTCCATATAGCAAGTGTGAGAAACTGTGGAGTTTGAGAGTTGACAGCCCTAGGTTCATCACCAGGTCAAAGCAATTTGCTGAACAGTTCGTGTGTGTGTGTGTGTGTGTGTGTGTGTGTGTGTGTGTGTGTGTGTTTATTTTATTTTATTTTTTTTTTAAGTTTCGGGAACTGGTCTTTCCCATACTCCCTGCCCTGTCGCTGTCTGTGTCACTGAAACAACGCTGGCCTTTTATGAATTGACCCCCCGGGGATTTGACTTTCTGAGCTAATTGAGTTTTCTCCTAATCAATACATTAGCAAATTGGCCTGCTCACCCTGGGTTTGAATCTTGACTCTTGACACTTGCTGACTGTGTATGACTTTGGGCAAGCTCTTTAACCTACCTGAGCCTTATGGGAATATGGGAAAGGTATTAGTTAATTGGATGAGTCAATATACATAAAGCATTTGGAATAGTACCTGGTGCGTGGATTCAGTCTAGTACAGAGTCCAAGCTCTTCATCATTGTGTCAATATGTGTGGGGAGCAGAAAGGCTGGCTGTATAATGCTACCTATGTCTGCTATGCATGAATTTATCGGGAAATTTATATATACTAACTTGTGCCATCTCCTCTTAACAGAAGGGTTTAGCACAGTTTGGTAGAGTACTGCTCTGCACTATCTGAGGTAGGTCCTGGGTTCAATCCCCAGTACTGCAAAAATGGGGAAAGACCTGGCAGCCTACTCCTGAAACAATCAGCCATTGAAAACCCTATGAATAGCAGAGAAGCACTGACATAGTGCCAGGCATGGTAGTGTTGGGTAGGGTTTCGTTCTGTTGAACATAGGGTTTCTATCAGTTGGACCTGACTCAGTGGCACCTGTCAACAGCAACAAGCTATTAGTAGAATTGTAGAATTAGTGAAAGAATATTGCTATCAGGAATTTATATATATACATATATATATATACACATATATATGCATATAAATATAGCCTGCAGCTGTACAACTGTAGTGTCAGATCTTGGAAACTAAGCAGGATCAGGCCTGGTTAGTACTTGGGTGGAAGACTATCTGGGAACACCAGGTGCTATAGGCTTGGGAGAAGGACCCAACAACCCAATCTCAAAAAACAATCAGCCATTGAAAACCCTATGAATAGCAGAGAAGCACTAACAATAGTGTTTCTCCTGTTATATGTAGGGTTGCTATGAGTCAGATACTGACCCGACAGCATCTAACAACAACCATATATATATATATATATATATATATATATATATATATTCTTTTTCAAATCTAAGATATAGAATGTGCCTATGACTAACTGATAGGGAGAAGGACATGGCAATCTGCTCCCAAAACAATCTGCCATTGAAAACCCTATGAATAACAGCAAAGCACTGACAATAGTGTCGGGCATGGTGCAGTGTTGTGGAGTGTTTAATCTTGTTGTACATAGGGTCATTAGAAGTCAAACCTGACTTGATGGCACCTAACAACAATATGGCATCTGATCCCGTCAGATCTCGGAAGCTAAGCAGGGTCAGGCCTGGTTAGTACCTGGATGGGAGACCGCCTGGGAACACCAGAAGCTGTAGGCTGGAAGAAGGACCTGGCAACCCCCTCCCAAAAATCAATCTGCCATTGAAAATCCTATGAACGGCAGAGAAGCACTGAAAATAGTGTTTCCCCTGTTGTACAGAGGGTTGCTATGAGTCGGATACTGACTCGACAGCACCTAACAACAACAACAACAACAACAACAACAACAACAACAACATGACTAACTGATAATAGATTTAAGTGATAAATATCTTCAGGATAGATTTTTCCCCCCTCCTGTTTGCCTTTCAGTCTTATGGTGATGAAAGTGATGAAAAATTCCCACCATGCGTGCCTTGCTCAGAGTACTCAAGAGCCTTCCATAGGAGTTCCTGAAATTCTAAAGGGTCAAACACACAAATGCCATTTTGAGTACACGTGGCATGTTTGGGACCTGAGAAGGTGGGTTGGTGGCTCTGCAGCACCCAGAGTTCAAGAGGACCTGGAAATCTCACTCTGTTCTTTCTTCTGATGTGTGTTCCAGCCTTGCTTCACTTCCTCCTCTTGAAAATGGAGAAGATGCTGGTGGGCTGCTTGCTGCTTCTCCTTGGACAGCTCTTCCTTCTCATCACTGCGGCCAGAGAGCGGCCCTACTCCAGGGCCCTCTCCAGGGGCAGACAGGCTCGGACCCACCCCCAGACTGCGCTCCTAGGTGAGTGATGCACCCCCTGTAGAAAGTGTCAAAATGGTCAGGAGATAGCCCTGGGCTGGCAATAGGGTCCTGGGGGAGTTCTGCTGTCCCTGGGTCCTCTCCTGGCTGTGCTGGGGGCTGGGGGGAATCTCACTGGTGATGAATACATCCACAGTTGAGAATGTAGGATAGCTGGATTTTTGAATTAAAATTAAACTTCTGTTTTAAAGCCTTCAGCTTAATCAGAAGCTCATGACTTTTCTTCAATACACAGGGCAGGATTTTTCATGTGAAAAGGTCCTGGTCAGACTTATCTGAACAAGGGTATTATGAGAAAATTTTTTATTAGACTTGTCCAGATAAATCTGTTAATAATGCTCCTGTACATGGTGGTGTGGGAAAAAGCAGGCATAGGAGAGAGGCGAGGACCTCATAGCTGAATCTATACATCAGGAATGGAAAGTGTCAGGACTTGATTATTCCCATCCAAGGAGAATGTTTTCTTCAGGAGAAAGGAAATGTCACGAAACACAGAAAGCATAGGTACATCAGCTGGTCTGAGCACGGGCACTGGCATGGCCAGAATGTGGAGGGAAGAGGAAGGTTGGCCAGTGAAAGAGAACCTGATTTGGCATAGACCTGGGTCCGAGTCCTGCCTCTGTTACTTGCCAGCCCTGTGTACTTAGACTACGTGACCACTCCAAGGCTGTTTCCTCATCTATGAAGTGGGAATGTGAAGGACAACCTTGGAAATTTTCATGAGAAATAAATGAGATAAGAACTGCAGTAAGTGATGGCTTTAGCACACCCCCTTGTCCACGAAGATCTTTGAAACTGTACTTTGCATGTATAACTTATTGACCAGCTGTTAGGATCTGGCTCCTGTGGAAGAGAATTAGGGAACTGCATCTGCAATTTCACTCAGGAACAAAAGGGGCCAAAGAGCTGTGTTTTGAGAGGTCGGAATCTTTACTGATGTTGACTAAATGGTGACCCCAGTGATACTAGGTCTTCCATGTCTTCAGTCTCTTGTGAGACCCTGTTTGATAGTGACGTCAACATAAGACTTCTGCATGTGTTGGAAGGACTGGGAGATGTTTAGGACATTGATTACAGAGTCTCTTTTTTATCTTTTTCGTGGTACTTGGGGATTAAACCTAGGGCTTTGCCATACTTTGCAGGTGCTTTACCACTCAGCCCATTTTTAAATTTTTTAAATTTTGAGACTGGGTCTTGCTAAGTTACACAGGTTGTCTTTGGCCTTGAACTTGCAATCCTCCTGCCTTTGCCTCCCAAGTTGTTGGAATTATAGATAGGCATTTGCCACCATGCCCAGCAATTAGAGGGTCTTTTAAAAACTAATTTGAAGATTATATATATATATATATATATATATATATGTGTGTGTGTGTGTGTGTGTGTGTGTGTGTGTGTGTGTGTGTGTGTATATATATGTGTATAAGTATGTATATATATCCAGAAATGCTTGATGATTCCTAGATTACCAGCAGTGGTTGCAGATTTGGGTTTATTTTTATTTTTATTTTTGTGGTGCAGGGCTTCACGCACCTTATGCAAGTGCTCCACCACAGTGCCACATGCCCAGTCCCACAGTTAGGTTTCTGATGAGGCTGGTCTCAGATTGAGCTACCACACACTAAACTGAAAAAGCATACTCCTTCTTTTGGCTCCACGAGTCAGTCTGTCTGTCTGCCTGTCTCTCTCTCTCCCTCTCTCTCTCTCTCTCTCTCTCTCTCACACACACACACACACACACACACACACACACACACACACACACACACATACAGACACACACACACACCAGTCAGTTTCTGAAATAGTAATCCCTTGACTTCTGAGATTGGACGCAGAAGCCTATTTTGTCAAAGTCATCAGTCCCCACATCCGGTATTGCCAGCTCTTTCTTATTTTGCTGGGGACTGTGTCAGAGACAAAGAGGAAGATGGGACACAGCCCACCTGCCCCAGCCGAGACTGGAAGTGGCATGCTGTATGCAGCTGCCTTTCCACTCCTGGCCATGCACGTGGCCATCCCCAGACATGCGGGAGGGCTGCTTGGCTCGTGAAGGAAGCTGAGTGTGGATCTTGCAACTGGAAGGCAATGGAATACCACATGTGCAGCCTGGGTTCTCAGGCACAGTCAGCTTTGGGCTTCACTCTGACGGGAACCAAGATAGCAGAGCCATGCTCATCTGCAGGCCTTGCTCTGATCATATGACCTCCTCCTTCTCAGAATGCGATGTCTTCTGTTTCATGTGTATTTGCTTTTCTGTGTTCAGAACATTGTCCAGGTCACATTTTCAATTTTGTGATGAATCATTTTGACTGTGTTTATGGCATCCCTTGACATGATGTATTTCATGGGTTACTTGCTTGTACGTGTTTCTCTAAGAAACAGCAGAATTATTTCTTAGGTTAATTTTGTTTGGATTTTCTGGATTTTTAAAATGTGTATGCTTTACATCTAAATTCAAGTCAAAGGCACGGTAACCACTTGAGCCAATTAAGAGAAACATGTAGGTATCTGTCCTGCCCACTTGTGAATGTTTGTAGGCCACTCACTCAGCAGCCTGTGCTCTGTCCACATAGGCTTATCTTTTACCTCATTCATTCATCTGGAATTCCTATTTTGTGCCAGACATGAGGCATGTGTGGGAGGTTTAAGATGAACAGCCACCATGAGGAAATGGACAGCACCGTGGGGTAGATAATAACTAATCAGTGTGCAAGAGTAGAGGCAAATCTAAGTTCAACTCCCTGCCTGCTGAGCATGCTCAGAATAAGGCAGTGGTTCTCAACCTTTTTGATCTCAGGAGACTTCCAAGTACTCTCAAAATTAAAAATAAATGCATATTGTTAACACAAACTATTTTGTTTAAAGTGTATTTTATAAATAATTTTAAAAATTAGTGGAAAGAGGGGCTGTCTTACATTTTGGAAATCTGCTTAATGTCTGGCTTAATAGATGATTCCTAGATTCTCACTTTTTATCCATTCATTCTGTTATAAATTTTTCTTTTTTAAAAATGATGCTGGGAATCAAACCCAGGGTCTTGAGCATGCTAGGCAAGCATTCTACCACTGAGCTACATTCCCAACCATGAAACGTTTTGGTTGGACTATATGAAAAATAGATGACCTCTCACAGATATGTAATTGGAAGAAGAAGGAACATTTTTAATAGCTGTTTAAATTGTGAATATTTTTCTTTGCCACTATATTAAACTTGACAAATAGTGTTGTTTTTATTAGGTTATTCGGTTCCAGTGAGTTGGGACTGACTCACAGCACCCCTGTATACAATAGAATGAAACACTCCTTGACTCTATGCCAGTCATATGATCTTTTTTATATTTAAGCCCATTGTTGCATCCACCGTGTCAATCCATCTAGTTGAGGGTCTTCCTGTTTTTCATTGAGCCGCTGTGCTCCCAAACATGATGTCCTTCTCTAGGGATTGGTTCTTCCTGACTACATGTCCAAAATACATAAGACAAAGTTTGGCCATCTTTGCTTCTAAGGAGCACTCTGTTTGCACTTCTTCTAGGACAGATTTGTTGGTTCTATTGGCAGTCCATGGTATGTTCAGTATTCGTCTCTAGCACAATAATTCAAAACATTAATTGTTCTATTGTCTCCCTTATTCAACATGCAGCTTTCACAAGCATATGCAACTGAAAATACCATGGCAAGAGTCAGGCACACCTTGGTCTTCAGTGTAACCTCTTTACTTTATAGCATTTTTAAGAAGCCCTTTGCAACAGTTTTTCCCAATGCAATGTGTCTTTTGATTTCTTGACTGCTGGCTTCTGTAGGTGTTGATTGTTGAAACAAGGAGAGCAAAATCTTGGACGACCTCAAACTTTTCTCCATTTATCATGAAATGGCTTACTGACCCAGTTGTAAGGATTTTTGTTTTCTTGATATTGAGGAGCAATCCATACCAAAAGCTGTGTTCTTTGATCTTCATCAGTAAATGTTTCAAATCTTCTTCACGTTTAGGAAGCAGAGTTGTATCACCAGCATAATGCAAGTTGTTAATGAGTTTCCTCCAATAATGATGCTGTGTTCTTCCTCACAAAGTCCAGCTTCTCGGATTATTTGCTCAGCATAGAGATTGAAAAGGTACAGTGAAAGGAAACAGCCCTGATGCACACCTTTCTTGACTTTAAGCCAAGCAGTGTTTCCTTGTTCTGTTTAAACAACTGCCTCTCAGTCTTTGTATAGATTCCTCCTGAGTACAATTAAGGGCTTCAATATTCTCATTCTTCACAGTGTTATCCATAATTTGTTGTGATCTCCACAGTCAAATGCAGGTAACTGTTTTCCAAATCTCCTGACATAAACAAGTGAACACCTCCAGTGCTCATCTGTTTGTTGAAACATCTCAGTTGGTATTCCATCAGTTCCTGGAGCCTTGTGTGTCACCAATTCCTTCAAGACAGCTTCCACTACTTCCTTCAGTACTATTGGTTCCTGATCATATACAACCTCTTGAAATGGTTATCCACCAGTTCTTTTTGGTAAAATGACTTTATGTATTTCTTCCCCTACATTGTTTAATATTTTCCCCGCGGAATCCTTCACTATTATCACTTTTGGCTTTAATTTTTTCTTCAATTTCTTAAGCTTGAGAAAAACAGTGTGTTCTTCCCTTTTGGTCTTCTATCTCCAGCTCATGTCATTATAATATTTGATTTTGTCTTCTCAAGCTGTCCTTTGAAATATTCTTTATTTAGAAATATTTCTTTGTTTAGTTCTTTAACTTCACCCTGTCTTCCTTTTACTTTAGCTGTTTAAAGTTCAAGGGCAAGTTTCAGAGTCTCTTTTGACATGTAATTTGGTCTTTTCTTTTTTCTTTCTTTTTAATAACCTTTTGCTTTCCTCATAAATGTTGTCTTTGATGTTATGCCACAACTTGTCTGTTCTTCGATAACTAGTGTCTGACGCATCAAACCTGCTCTTGAAGCGGTCTGTGAACTCAGGTGGGATATACTCAAGGTCACACCTTGGCTCTTGTAACTTGTTCTAATTTTCTTTGGTTAGTTTGAACCTCATATGAGCCATTGATGGTCTGATTACTTATCACCTGGTCTTGTTCTGACTTTTGATATTGAGGTTTTCCACAAATGTAGTCTTTTCCCAGAAATGCCATTTTTTTCCACAAATGTAGTCTATTTGGTTCCTGTATGTTCTATCTGGTGAGTGACAAATGGTAGTTTCTTGAAATGAGTTGCAATGTGGAATCTAAAACCACAATGGTCAACTCTTTTCTATATATTCAAGAGAGAATGTTATAGGCAAATATTAGTGTTTGAACATAGTTGTAACCTCACTGATCCTCTGAAAGAGTTTCAGGGACATTTGTGGTGTACCTAAACCACTTTGAAAATGACTAGTTTAAGGGAATCATTCCCTGTGTAGGTCATGTCTATGTTAAAGCCTGAGGGATGAGCAGGCAGCAGAGGGATGAAGATGGAGCATGGAGGTGGGACTCAGACATGGCCTTGGGGATTCTGGGCTGTCTTTAAGGTGGGTTCTGAGGTAGAGATAAGCCTGGAAGAGGGAGGAAATTATCAGTTAGGACTTTAGAGGTTCCCATGAAGAGTTTGAGCCTCTTATTGTAGGAGTGGGAGCCTGGGGAAGACTTTCGCCAGAAAACAATGGTTATCATCTTGATTCTGCTCCCATGGTACACTCTGAACAGACTCAGCCTTCCCAGGCTGTGGCAAAGGGCAGACTCTCACTAGCCATCTAACTAGCAGGCGCTACCCCAAGCAATGCTCTCAAGCCAAAAGAAGAATGAACAAGCATATTCTCCAGCCCAAGTGCCTTCCAGGCAATGATACGGGTGAGTAGAGTTGGAGCAGCAGTCTGTGTTGTTCCTAGAATGCTGGGGTTTCTTCCCCTCCGGACCTGTCTGTATCAGTGGGACAATCCCCTTCCAGTTCCTCCCTGTGCCTCTTCAAGGTGATGCTAACTGGAAGACATATTGGAAATTCTGTTTTCCTACACTCATGACTGTCTACATTATTTGTGCACATTTGTTCTCTCTTTCACATCATGGTCCCATGGTAGGGAGGGTGGCCTTTTGCCAGGGTAACCAGTAAGATCAGCCTTTTTGGAAACCTTGATGGTCCTTATCCAAATGCTCAGGTATCCTTGACTCCCCTCATTCCTGAGAACGAGAGTACACAAACCAATTCTATCCCTCTGCCTTTGCCAGCTTGCTTTCCAGGTTTTGTCTCTCTATCACTCTCTCTCTCTCTCTCTCTCTTTTTTTTTTTTTTTTTTTGTGATACTAGGGGTTGAACCCAGGGCCTTGTGCTTGGATGCTCTGCAAGTGCTGGACCACCGAACTGTACCCTCAGCCCATGTTTTTACTTTTTGAGACAGGGTCTTGCTAAATTATGCAGACTGCCTCTGGTTTTGAACTTGCGATCCTCCTGCCTCCGCCTCCTGGGTTGCTGGAATTATAGGCGTGCGCCACCGCTCCCAGCTCAGGTTTTGTTTCTTACAAGGTCTTGTTGGCATGTGCATTTTTTTCTAAATTTTCAAAATTTAGTTCATTTTATTTCTACCGACTGACATTGAGACCTTTTCCTTTCCCTGTAATAGATTCTGCTTTGGATCAATAGCACCCACTCAGAATTCATGTTTTGTGTTTTATGAGAGCACTTTGTGGCAATATGGCGGTAGATTTGAGAAGTGAATGGCAAAGATTTCAAAGGAAGCTGGCCCTTTGGTCTGCTCAGGGAATGGTGGGAGCTGAACCATCACTCTCCCTCCCACACAAACATTACTGGGAAGAATTCCAGAGGTGTTCGGGGTTAGAGGCAACAGAATTTAGTGAAACGTCTTCATAACTGTTAATTTACTACTTAAAAATTCAGCTAGTGAAGAAAGTCTAAAAATTTGCTTTATACAGCTCCAAATTCTATTATTTGGAAATCACAGTACATTTTGAAACACTACTTTCATTTTTGCTTACATCTATAATTAAATCTGACATAAAAATATTAGTAAAATTGCAGTGCGTTTCATTGGAGATGCTGAAACTTCTTAAATTAGCAGTGTAAAAGAATTGGCTGGCTTGGAGAATTATAAGTAACACTGTCCCACTCTGTTGCCAATGGAAGTTTTCTTCTAACTTTATAATTATTAACATTTTCAAGTGTTGACTTCCAGTAAATGTACTTCTACATCCTAAAATAATACCCCTAATTGAAATTTGTTGGCACCTCAGTGAGGGAGGGAAGCAGATGCCAGAAGCCATCAGAGTTTCTGGCTCTTGGGGAGACCCACCCACTTTGTCATGATTACAACTCTTGTCTCCTTCCCTGAGCATCCCCGTGCTTTGTTCCTCCTCTTCCTTCCACCTGGAATATCCTTCCTCAGCCAAGACCCACGATCAGCCAGGGCCAAGTCAAATGATGCCTCCTCCCTCTCCCGGCCAGGCAACACTGACCTTCGACAGTCCACTAGTACTATTGGTCCTCTGCCAAGGCGTTACCCTGTCTCTCTTATATTCCAAAAGATAATAGTGGTACTCACATTGGAGGGATTCACATTCTAGTTACTTTTGTGCTTACCTCCTTCTAAATTTTATTTTAAACTTTTAATTAGCGTACAATATAATGGGTTTCATAATACTTGCCTCATTTTTTACCACTAGACTGTAAATCCCTTGAAGACAGGGATTGACTATTTTTCATTTCTTGTCACACCAATGGAGGGCAACTCTCATTAGTGAGCCCGTGCAATGAGTAAGGATATTATCTCATTTATCCCACAGGGGGGAAAAACACTACCAGGCGATTACTGTCATGTTCCATTTTTGAACAAAGAATCCAAGGCTCAGAGAAGTTAAGTAATTTATCAAATTTGTCAAAGCTTCTGGAAATCTAGGTAGGAAATCTTTGGAAAGGATGCATGGCTTAGGAGCATGTGAGCCTTGGAGCAAAGTAAAATGCACCTCTTGCTCTTGAACATGCTGATTTCACCCCTGCTAGCTCCTTGGGTAGGACTTATTGTGCAGCCCATGAAATGCCGGCTGCATTTGGAGGTGCTAATGCTTCAAGTCACAGTTAGGTTCCACTAATCCCCAGCCCTGGCTTTGGTCCTGTCCACAGCTCAGGGTGTATTGAACATCTGAGTGGACGTAACATAAAGATGGCTGATTTTTGTCTTCATCTGTAAGATTCTAGTTTGTGGGTTTTTTGTTTTGTTGTGTTTTGTTTTCTTCTTGCAGTGCTGGAGATAGAATTCCAAGCCTTGCACATGCCTGGCAAGCACTTTATCACTGAGTGACATCCTCAGCCTGGCATGATTCCAGTCTTGATTCAGCTTCTGCTTTGGAAGAGACACACGCTAATAGTTTTCTTCTCTGAGCCTCAGTTTGTGCATCTATAGGGAAAAGCCATGGAAGTCCGTGAGCCCTTAGATCTCAGGGAGGAAATGTAATGCTACTATTTTCCCTTCCTCTTGTGTGTGGGATGCTCAAGGCAACCCTCTGCTTTCCTTTTTTTTTTTTTTTTTTTTTTTTTTTGTGGTACTGGGGTTTTGAACACAGGGCCTCGCACTTACGTGCTTTGCAAGTGGTGCACCACTGAGCTGCACCCTCAGCCCTTTTTTTTTTTTTCTTTACTTTTTGAGACAGGATCTTGCTGGGGTCTGGGGTCTGGAACTTGCAATCCTCCTGCCTCTGCCTCCCGAGTCACTGGGATTACAGGCATGTGCCTCGCCCAGCCCTCTACTATCTTTCACTGTCTCCAGGTAGGAGAGCCAAAGTAGTCCTACATTCTGGAGACCAAGGAGAATGAAGTTTTGAGGAAGAAGAGGTGGGGCAGAAGAACTGGGCAATGGAGCTGTGGTTCACAAACTTCACTGTGCATCAGGACCTCCTAGAAGGCTTGTGGGAACATAGATTTTTAGGCGCCATGCCTAGAGGGTCTGATTCAGCAGGTCTGGGTAGGGGCTTGAGAAGTTGCATGTCTGGAGACCTCAGTTTGAGAATTATTCCAGAAGAGAAATCTACAAGGTGGGGTGGGAATGGGCAGGAAGAAAAAATTTTAGGAGGAGATGCTGTGGGGTGAGAGCCAGGAAGTCGATTCAAGATGAATAACATCTGCAGAGAAAATTGCAGCTGGAGAACGAGCTAACTGCAGACTGGATCCACCCTTCTGAAACTTTGAAAATAAGCTGCTAGCATTTTCCTACTCAGGGGGAGTTGGCAGAGGGGGATCCTAAGCTGTACAGGGAGCCAACCTCTTATAGCACAGCAATTCACAATGGACACCTGCAGAATCATGTGGCTGGTGTGTGTCTTTGTCATTAGGACTGACCATGAAAATGAAGGTTGATGCATGGAGCTTATCAGATTGTTTTATACATAGAAAAAATGTTTGAAGTAGAATTCCCCTCTTTAACACCCAGCTACTGTGCCTCTTCCATAGTCAGAACTGTGGACCCAATGTAGGGGTGGGGCGCTGGCGTGGCTGCTGCTCAGCACAAATGTACTCTTCCCCATAAAATGCATTTTCATGCCTAAGCTCTGTTTTAGCCTTGTTATTAGGTGCCGTTTTGTTGAGTTGGACTCATAGCGACACTCATAGGGTTTTCAGTGGCTAATTTTTTTTCAGGCCAGGGTTTAGATCAGTTGGTAGTGTGCTCTTCCACACTTTCTGAGGACGTGGGTTCAATCCCCAGCACCACAAAAACAGGACAAGGATGTGGCAGTTCACTTCTGAAACAATCAGGGTACAAGCTCTGTTTAAGGTATATATCAACCTCCCCATTATCATCCTTTTTTGAAATGAACTGTATGAAATTTAATGAAACTCCTCATTCCTATCTTGCAATTAATGCTGGGAGGACCCTAAAAACTACAGTGTCTGACTTCCAGTAAGCCATGCATTTAAAAGCTTTCCTAGCCAATGAAGAAATAACTTGATTTTTCTTCTATACACTATCTCCTCCCTTCTTCCTCCCTTTCTCATCTCTATTAAACTCTTCATCCTTTTCCTTTTTTATAGCCTTGCTTAGTCTCTCTCTCAAATCTCTACCTTCTGTCCTTATTTTCTTCCTGAGTTCCAAGATGTTCTATGATCAGCTGTCCTGTGTGTTTGCACCTGTGTGGTATGTATGCGTGTATGGAGGGGTGAGTATCATCCCATCAGTGGGGGATGTGGCCACTGTTCTTTTCTCTTGATGGCTGGTGCTCTTGAGTTACAAGGTACCTTACCCTTCAAGACCCATTTATGTCTTGGGTCTCCTTAACTGATGATAGTGATGATAATAATGGTAATGATAGCTACCATTTTTTTTTCCATCCACTATCTGCTTGGTAATGTGCTAGGACAGTTCACCCTTCGTTCTTCACAGTTCTATTATTTCCATTTTGCAGATAAAGGAACTGAAGCTTAGAGAAGTTATATGTCTCATTCAAGGTCATGCAACTACTATATAACTGGAGGTAGAATTTGAGAAGACAACTTGCTGTATCCTCTGCTTAAACCCTTGTCTCCAATCCCAGCCATCCCTGATTCATCCAACTGAATTGGCTTCACCTGTCAGGTCTCAATGGAAGTGTTCCTAATCTATGTTGGGATTTAATACCCTAACTATGCATTCCCAGAGCATGCCCTCTGTCCCTGTTACTGCACTTAGGCTGTATAGCAGTTTTCTGCTTACTTGCCTGTGTGGCTCATCATTGTATTGGCAATCCTTAGCAATGAGCTGGGTACACAGCAGGCATTCAATAAATGCCTATTGTTGTTGTTGTTGTTAGGTGCCGTCGAGTCGGTATCCGACTCATAGTGACCCTCATAGGGTTTTCAATGGCTGAGTGCTTCGGGATTGCCTTGGGAGTGGATTGCCAGGCCCTTCTCCCATTTTTGCGGTGCTGGGAATTGAACTCGGGGCCTCAGAGACTGCAGCGCAGCGCTCTACCCACTGAGCTAAATCCCAGCCCAAATGCCTATAGAAGGAGTAAAGAAGCTACCAGATGAGCAAAGATGATTGTACCTAGAGAAGAACCACTCAAATGGTGAAGGTTTCTAAAGCCAGGAAGGAAGTAATTGAAAGAACTAAGGATGTTTAGCTTGAAAGGTAGGAAATGAGGGGTTCTCTGAAGAATGTGCAGTGGAAGTCTAGACTTATCCAGGCCATATAGAGGAAGGGCAGGACCAAACACTTGTGCTTTCAAGGAAACAGATTTTTCTTCCATATGAAACTTTGTAGTCATGGGATCAGCCCATGAAGGAAACAAATTAAGGAAACAAGTTGCCTCGTCATACATCAGGGATATTGAACCCCTTGGTTAAATAAAGGTTAAATAAACTGCTAATCTGCCAACCCTCACACTCCAGGATGATATGGAGGTGCTCACAGAATTAGGAAATGGGCTGGAAGATAAGGACTTTCTCCCCTATTGAAGAAAAAAGCTAAATATTTGCATCCTAAGAAAAATCTGCCTTGAGAACATTTGAGATAACATTGTTTAATCAAGGGACAAACTTAGAAATTATTAGTGATTGGCAACATATATATTCATGCATTATATAACATAGATATATGTTCTGAGAAATGTGTTGTTAGGGGATTTCATCATTGTGGGAACATTTTAGGGTGTGCTTACACAAACCTAGATGGTATAGCCCACTACACACCACAGCTATGTGGTATAACCATAGTTGTATGTTTGGTCCATCATTGACCAAAATGTCGCTCTATGGTGCATGACTCTAATAGATTAATATGTTGCACTTTTAGAACGTAACACTTCTG
>VMDO01001954.1:150844-184382 GCA_007922755.1 Pedetes capensis
TTTTTTTTTTTTTTTTTTTTTTTTTTTTTTTTTTTTTTTTTTTTTTTTTTTTTTTCTTTTTTTTTTTTTAAGTACTGAGGGTTGAGCCCAGGGCCTTGTGCTTGCATGCTGGATCCCTGAGCTGCACCCTCAGCCCAGTTTTTTACTTTTTGAGACAGGATCTTGCTAAATTATACAGACTACCTCTGGTCTCCAACTAGCGATCCTCCTGCCTCCGCCTCTTGAGTGTGTCAGGTTTTTTTCTCTCTCTCCACGTTGTAGATGGAAGTAGGGATGTGGGTGCCCCTACTGTGTACCCAGTAGCGAGGCTGTGACCAGAGAACAGAGCATTATGCACAGGATAAAAGAACAAGAGTTTATTTACTAAGGAAAGGGAAAGGGACTGAGGATTAGGGAGAGGGGAAAGGGGAATTGGAGAGGGGAAGCGCTCAGCTACTGTCTCTGCCACTGAGGCAGAGACTCCCAAGTGTTGTTGCTCTTCTGGCTCATAGGCTTTGACCTCATTTTAAATTGTTGCTGTTGTTGTTAGTTGCTGTCAGGTTGGATCTGAATCATAGTGACCCTCTTAGGATTTTCAATGGCCGAACATCATCCTCCATATCATCCTGGAGTGTGAGGGTTGGCAGATTAGCAGTTTATTCAACCTTTATTTAACCAAAGGGTTCAATATCCCTGATGTATGAAGAGGCAACTTGTTTCCTTAATTTGTTTCCTTCAAGCGCAGAGGCCTTGCCCTTGACTCTGAGGCTTGCCTCTCAAAGCTGTTGGTTGGTGTAGGATATCTGGCATCGTAGAGGTTGGGAACAGGTAGAGGTGGCAAGCAAGTTGAAGTAGGATGAAGGTAGGTCAGAGGAAGGCTAGGCTAGGCAAGTGAGTAAATGGGCCTTGGGTTCTTAAGGAACCACAAGGACCTGGTGAGATTCTCTTGGGTGGTGTTCAGAAAAAGCTATTGAGCTCTGAGCTCCAGAGTTTATATAGCCTGATGGCCAGCCAATCAGGGGAAGGCTTGTGCAGGTAGGGCGTAACCAATCAGGGGTGGCATGCTAATTTTGAGGGGAACAGGATTTCATATTTGGGCCAATCAAGGGGTGTTCTTTAGCAGCCAATCTGGAAACAGGGTTGGATCAGAAGTGACCAATTGGACACCAGGGGGGTTTTAGATGCTACCATATCTCAGGTGCCATCTTGACCTATTCAATGGGGGGGGGGGAGAGTGAGATGCCTGGAATTAGGGCAAAGGTTACCAGTTGCCATCTTGCCCCATAGGGTTCAATAGGAGCAAGTAACCCAAATGTAGGGTAAGGGTCACTCACCTTGGAGGATAGAGGTCGGCCCTCCAAGTGGGCTAGATGGGCTTCTGGGACCAGCCACATTTTGGGTACTCTCTATCCCCCTGGGAATCCCAACATGAGTGCTCCTTATTTCTTAATATGCAGAAAGTTTTAAATTTATTTGTATCAAATTTTATCTTCTTCATTTAGTTTCATGATTCATGTAGGGTTTTTTTTTTTTTTTGAGATCTTCCCCCTCTCTTAATTATCAAGTTAGATCCTTTGCAAATTTGATAGGATGCTTTCTATATCTTTCTTCAAGTCACCACAGAATATATTAAATGAATATTCTATATTCTTTCATTATGTTTATAAAAATAATCATCTTTTAAAAATTCATGTCTAAATATTTAAGGATTAGTAAACGCTGAAAATGCAAGAAGAGCTAGTTCAAAAAGTTGCATGAGCAATGAATCTACACCACAGACTGAGTAGCTTAAGCAACAGAAATTTATCATCTACAGTTCTGGAGGCTAGAAATCTGAGTTCGAGGTGTTGGCAGGATTGGTTTCTTCTGAGACCTCTGTCCTTGGCTTGTGGATAGTTGTTTTTTCCATGTCTCTTCACATGGTCTCTTCCCTGTGTACCTTGGTGTATTCAAATTTCCTCTTATGAGTACACCAGGCACATTAAACGAGTGACCTCATTTTAAATTGTTGCTGTTGTTGTTAGTTGCCGTCAGGTCGGATCTGAATCATAGCGACCCTCTTAGGATTTTCAATGGCTGAATTACTCATCTCTCAAAGACTCTATTTCCAAATATGGTTACATTCTAAAGTACTGAGGGTTAGGCTTTCAATATACAAATCTTGAGAGGATAATTCAGCTTCCACCACGTTGCTTTGCTTCCATTTTCCCAGCTTTTCGAGGACAATATGTCATCTTCTGACTGCTCCTAAATAGCCTATTTTTCCTTTCTGATTCACTTTATATTCCCATTTCAGGGTGATACAACAGTTAACTACTGGAGAAGCATGTTTAGCCTTCAGCAGTGTGTTACCTATTAATCTACTGTCACATATTTGGGTCATTAAAGTGGGTCCAACAAGCGCAGTGGGTTGCACAGCCAACCTCCTGGGGCTATAGATGGGAAGTGAGTACAATCTGAGTAAGGGTTTTTCAAAAGCCAAGAATTAGAAGCACTAGCTCAGAAAAGTCTTCTCTCATTCGGTACATCCAGGGAAGGCTAATTTGTAGGGAAAGATGAAAGGCAGGCAATGTGTGTATTTTGGCTGCTCAGAGGATGGTGGGGCCTGGGTTGGGGTAAGGAAAAGTTCTCATGAGCACACAGCCAACCAGGGAATTAGAACATCAAAGAGGGAGCCGGATGGCCAGATATACCAAGAGCTAAGGCATAGGAAGGTCTGCGGGAATGACGAATAAACGCCTGGGACAATTTGGGCTCAGAGCCAGAAGGGGCCTTTGGAGAGGCAAGCTGGATTGTGTGCAATGCAGGCATGAGGTACTGAGAAGCCATGGGGAGGAGCCCAGAGGCCCTTAACGTCAGGTCATACTGTGGAGTAAAGTGCGGAGCAATCCTGTCCAGAGCTCTCAGAACTGGCAAAGGCTGTGGGAAGCTGCTTTCCATCTCCAGCTCTTCATTCCCCGCTGCTGATGTGGGACTCTTGACAGCCTACTCCACTTAAACATTGAATAAGTATGTTGTTGTTAGGTGCCGTCGAGTTGGTATCCGACTCATAGCAACCCTACATACAGTAGGCGAAACACTATTGTCAGTGCTTCTCTGTTGTTCATAGGGTTTTCAATGGTGGATTGATGTTTGGGAGTGAGTCCATCTCCCAAGCCTACAGCACCTGGTATTCGCAGGTGGTCTCCTATCCAAGTACTAAGCAGGCCCAACCCTGCTTAGCTTCTGAGATCTGACGGGATTGGATGCCACAGAGCAACGGCTGCAGGCTTAAAGATGACACATCCTTAAATCTCTGAGATTTGTTGGATTGCTATTCACCTCTATGCACCCAAATGCTGATATCCCTGTGACTGTCCCACTCACTAAGTGAAGCAGTCTCTGCGCTCTCTTCTAGTTAAACTTGGATTTATCTCCAAAATGAGAAGAATAGGAAACCCATCAATTTTACATAGCTTTTTTGATATGCCAAAACGGTTTAGTTCTAATACACCTTTTTTTCATTTCATAATTTACCTGGTTTTACCATTCATTCATTCATTCATTCAACAAGTATGCATTGAGTCTCTGGAGTGTATGAGGCATTGTTCTGGGTGCCAAGGACACTGCAGGTCATACCAGGGTCACATCTGGCTTACTACATGAATGTTTTAGGGTTTACTACAAATTCCATAGCCTCTGGCACAAATGTTTCCCAAAGGACTGAGGCACAGTCCTTTTGGGAAATTTTTTCATAGGATCAGTAAGAGAAGACCTTAAAGATCTGGTGAACTTGCTCATAAAACTATCTGGGATTGATGGCCTTCCATAGAGGGGATATATTTGACAATTAATTTCTTTAAAAGCCATTAGTCTATGCAACTTTTCTATTTCTTTTTGAGTCTATTTTGGTAATTGGTGTTTTCCTTTAAAATTATTCCATTTGTGGGCTGCCGGGCAAGGTGGCCCACACCTGTAATCCCAGCGGCTTGGGAGGCGGAGGCAGGAGGATCATAAATTCGAGACCAGAGGCAGTCTGCATAACTTAGCCAGACCGTCTCAAAAAGTAAAAAAATGTGCTGAGGGTGCAGTTCAGTGGTCCAGTACTTGCAGAGCATGCAGGCGCGAGGCCCTGGGTTCAACTCCCAGTACCGAAAAAAAAAAAATCCCATTTGTCTACATTTTCAAATCTGTTAGCATAAACTTGAGTTGGTAACACCAACTGTTTTAGTAGGTAACGGGGTGTTCTTTAACAAAAAGTGCCCAGTGTTTTGTGCTCATCAACCATAAAACCCTTAGGAAAAATTCTGAAGAAACATTGAGACCTGGGGGACAGGTTCCTGTGTTGTGGGCTGTTAACACTTGGGTTTCCCTGCAATACCTGGCATTTATTAAAGGGCTTTACAGTTATACAAAGCACCGATCACTTGCCTTACCTCTCGTCTCCTCTCTGTGTGCCCGATGGCCCAACTTCTCAGATGTGCCAGAGCTGGGTCACTGCTGAGCCCCCAGTAAAGAGATCACCTCCCTTCATCTCCCCGCAGGAAGGGTTTCTCTTTTTGCAGCAAGTTTAGGAAAGTAGCCTTGTCAGTGGGGGAGTGCCCAGTCTGCTTGGTGCTAGAAGGACCAGATTTGGGGGCCCAGCTCTTTGTAGGAGTTGTCTGGGGATGTCAGCCACCCAGTACCCAAGGACTGTGAGACTTCTGGGATGTGCTAGCAGGGCGGAGCCCATGAGAAATTAGCCCATCCCATTGAAGAGCCTCCTGCCACAGGCTTGCTGCAAGCAGTCCAGAGGGACGCTGCAGGGGTTTTCTGCCAATCCCCACACTGTACTGTGGGGGCAATCAACACTGCCTGGCAGCTACTCTGGGGGAAGTTGAAGCACTCTGTTGAGTACATACTATAGGCCTCCACCCACCCTCTTCCTGCATGCTGGAATCCATGGCCTACAGGCACTGTATCTGCTGCATTTGGGTGTGGGTATAGTGCAAGGGTGAAGACAAGTTTCTGAGGATGGAGCTGAGGGTGCAGCTCAATGGTAAAGCACTCGCCTAGCATGCATAAGACCCTGGGTTAGAGCTTCGGCACTATGAAAAAAAGTTTTTCTGGAGCGCCTGAAAACATGTTCTCTATCAGTTGCATGGGCTGGGATTTGGCTCAGTGGGTAGAGCTCTGCACTGCAGTCTCTGAGGTCCTGAGTTCAATTCCCAGCACCGCAAAAATGGAAGAAGGACCTGGCAATCCACTCCCAAGGCAATCCCAAAACAGCCAGCCATTGAAAACCCTATGAGGGTCGCTTTCGGTCGGATACCTACTCGACGGCACCTAACAACAACAACAATCAGTTGCATGTGGATGAGCCCTTTCTCACAGATGCTGGAAAGGTATGGATAGAATCTGAGCTCTGTGAAGACAGAGATTTTTGAGTGGCACACTCTTCCTCTCCTGATCTTCACCCTGAAGGTGTCACATACTCTAGGAAGGAACTAGTGAGTTGATAGATGCTGCCCTGCCAGGGAATGGGACCTTGGAAAACTTCTAGCCTGTCTCAGCTAAGGCACAGTTTTGGTCTATTTTGGGGCCGCAATATTAAAGGATGTACTCTGTGTTCTTGGGGAGCAGGGAAGGGTTGACTCAGAGATTCCAAAGGACAAGTGATAGCCACAGGAACCACTTCCTATCCTAATAGGTTCTGAGCCATGTCTTACCAAACATGTTTCCTCATCTATTGACATGATTGATAAACTTCTACTTTGGTTTGATAATGTGATAGATTTTATCATTAGATTTTCTAATATTGAGCAAATTTTTGCATTATGAGAGTAAACCTTACTTGATCATGATTTACCTTTTAATACTCCACTAAAATTATATTGCCAATGTATTTTTATATTTTGATGCATAAATTAGATTGGCCAGTGTTCCCTATGCTTTTCTCTCCTTGTGCACTATTTGGTTTTGATAGCAAAGTTAAGTTAGCTTCATGAAAATATATGGTTTTTGTAAAGTAGGGATTGTCTGTTTCTTAAATATCTGGTGAACTTGCTCATAAACCTATGGATTTGATGACTTTTGTTCAGGGGATATGTTTGAAACTAATCTAATTTTTTCAAAAGGCATCAGTCTGTTTGACTTTTCTATTTCTTTTTGAGTCTATTTTGGTAATTGATGTTTGCCTTAAAAATGGTCCCATTTATCTACATTCTCAAATCTGTTGGCATAAATTGCAGTGCATAACTCTAAGCTATGTTTTAATGACATAATATTCTTTAACAAAGTGTGCCCAGTGTTTTGTTTCCATAGATCACAAAGCTCCTAGCAAAAATTCTGAAGAAATTCTGAAGACCTGGGGGGTGGGGGAGGAGAAGTTTCTTTTGACCCTTGGATTTCCATGGTATTTCCTGGCATTTATAGAAGAGCTTTACTGATTTTCAAAGCACTTATTGCTGGTCTTATCTCTCTTGTCCTTACAAAGTCCTTCAGAGGTGGATTTTATAATGATCCCTAATTTACAGATAAGAAAATTGTGATCAGAGATGTTAATTTGCCCATGATATACAGATGAACCAGGCTTGGGTTTAGTTCAGTTGGTAGAGTGCCACTCCGCATTTCTGAGGACCAGAGGTTCCATCCCCAGCACCACAAAAACAAGAGAAGGATGTGGCAGTCCTCTCCTGAAGCAATCCCGAGACAATCAGCCATTGAAAATCCTATGAAGTTCACTATGAGTTGGACACATTCAAGGGCACTTAACAACAACAATACAGATGAAACCAAAGTCATTCCTCGGTGACAGGATTTTAATCAGAATAGAGTTCAGAGCCAATATAGCTGAGAGATTCTTAGCTTGAGACCCACATGTTCCCACAGAGCCCTTGGATAAACTGCAGTAGATCCATAATTTGGTTGGGAAAAATACATTACGTGATTATTTGCTAATCTTTCTTGGCTATTTAGCATTTCCTTCTGTTACTATTGTAAGTAACAAGCCTCAGGGACAGTGGCAATACTAAGTTTCCAGTAGAGATCACACATTTTCCCGGCTCATTGCAGGTCTCAAAGATAACTCAGATTACAGTTTATACTCACCACTACTTCTGAATTATACTGGCTAGTAGATCCACCTCTGTTAATTAATTATTATTAATTTTTTTTTGCGGTACTGAGGGTTGAACCGAGGGCCTTGCACTTGCATGCTTTGCAAGTGCTGCACCACAAAGCTGCACCCCCAGCCCATTTTATTTGCTTTTTGAGACAGGGTCTTGCTAAATTATGCAGACTGCCTCTGGTCTCAAACTTGTGATCCTCCTGCCTCTGCCTCCCGAGTCGCTGGGATCACAGGTGTGTGCCACTGCGCCCGGCTTGTTATGATATTTTTAAAACACATACATTACTATGTCCCCCCAAATTTTAATATCTTGGTAATCATAGTTCAAATAATTGGCCCCCTTTCTAATCTTTTGCATTTATTTATTTATTGAAGTAAAATACATGCACATAAAACTGATCACATTATTTATAAGGGTAAGTTCAATGGTGTTAAGTACACTCACAATGTTGTACAATTATCATCACTGTTTCCTTCCAGAACTTGTTCATCATCCTAAGCAGAAACTCTATACCTGTGAAGCAATAAATCCATTTCCCTTACCCTATCCCTAGTAACTTGATTCTACCATCTATCTCTATGAAATTTGCCTGTTCTAAATACATCATGTAAGTGGAATTGTTATTTTCCTTTGGTGTCTAACTTTTACCATTTAGCATAATGATTTTTCTTTCTTTTCTATTCCTTCCTTTCTTTTCCTTCCTTCTTTCCTTCCATCCTTCCTTCCTTCTTTCCTTCCTCTTTCCTTCTTTCTTCCTCTCTCTCTCTTTCTTTCTTCCTTCCTTCCTTTCCTTGGGTATTGAACCCAGGGTGCTACACCACCGAACTTCACTCCCAGTCCCTCTTTTTTGTTTTTTATTTTGACACAGGGTCTTGCTAAGTTACGCAGGCACATCTGACCTTGAATTCACAATCCTCCTGCCTCAGCCTCCTGAGTTGCTGAGATTATAGGCGTGCACCATGTCACCTGGATAGCATAATGTTTTCATGATTCATACATGCCATGGCATGTATCAGAACTTCATTCTTTTTACAGCTGAATAATATTTTTTGTACGTAAAACTACATTTTTTTTATTCATTCATCTATCTATGGACACTTCCACCTATTTACTATTGTGAATAATGTTGCTATAAACATTGGCATATAAGCCTGCCTGCCTGCCTGCCTGCCTTCCTGCCTGCCTGCCTGCCTGCCTGCCTGCCTGCCTGCCTTCCTTCCTTCCTTCCTTCCTTCCTTCCTTCCTTCCTTCCTTCCTTTCTTTCTCTTGACATAGTCTTGCTGTGTAGCCCAGGCTGGCCTGGAACTTGCTGTGTAGACCAGGCTGGCCTGAAGCTTGCATATATCCTCTTGCCTCAACTTCCCAAATGCTGGGATTATAGGGATGTGTCACCACATCCAGCAAGTTCCTGCTTTCAATTCTTTTGGATATATATGGAGATGTGGAGTTCCTGGGAAATATGTGTAACTTTTTGATGAACTACCAAACTTCTTCATTTTACATTTCTGCCAGCATTGCACAAGGATTTCAATATCTGCATGCCATTACCACCACTTGTTATTTAAGATTCCTTCCTTCCTTTCATTTTCTCTTTCTTTCTCTTTCTTTCCCTTTCTCTCCCCCTCTCTTTCTTTCTTTCTTTCTTTCTTTCTTCCTTCCTTCCTTCCTTCCTTCCTTTCTTTCCTTCCTTCCTTCCTTCCTTCTTTCCTAGTACTAGGAGATTGAACCTAGGGCCTTGCATGTGCTAGGCAAGTGCTCTACCACTGAGCTGTACTCCAGTTCACTTTTTTAATAGTTTAAAATTTTAAGACAGGGTCTTCCTAAGTTGAACAGACTGTTTCTGGCCTTGAATTCACAATCCTTCTGCCTCAGCCTCCTGAGTTACTAGAATTACAGGTGTGCACCATGGTGCCTGACATTTCTTTTGTTTATAAATAATAACCATCCTGGTGGGTACGCATTTTATTTTAGGTATTTTAAAACTTTATCCAGAGAAGGGGTCATAGGCTCCACCAAACTACCATGGGGGTCCCTGGTATAAATAAAGCTTAGGAAGCTAGGATGAAAGAGCCAGAACCTAGAGATGTTGTTACCTGCCCAAGGTGAATTGATGGACTAGCAGTAGCGTAGGGCTTAGAGTCAAGTCTCCTGGATCTTGGAGGAGCTCTTTCTCTGACCTACCACCTGATCTATTCTCATGTAGAAAATCCACCTCAACTAGTGTCAGACCTGAACAAAGCCATTGATCCACCAGTCAAGGCCAGCATCAGACATAGATGAGTTGGATGTCATCCTGGTTTGCAAATTGCTGCAACATAAAACTAAATCTTTATTCATTCAACGAGGCTTCATGAGTACTTTGTGTGCAGATCAAACACTGTGTTTAGGAGACATCTCCCACAGATGCTCAACTGGCAGTTTGGTTTACAGGTTTAAAGTTCACGAGGGAGATATAACCTGCTGTTGTTTCCTTGAAGTATAAAATGGTGTCCTGAACTGTCCTTTCTCAGTGGGGACCCTTTTGTTCCACAGAGGTAGCCTCTGATGACTTCCTCTTTCCTGAAAGTCTCACTACCCAGTGTCCTCACTGAGTTCAGTTGGCCATGGCTCTTGAACTTCTCCATACCTGTGATCACATCTGTCAGCTTCCTTTTTAAAATGACCATGGCTAACTTCTAACAAATTTGAATTCTGGCTCTCCACTGTGTGCCCATGAATCAGTAGCTCCACCACACTGAAACTCTGTCATCTCCTTTGTAAAATAGGGATGATAATGGTACCTCTCTCCTAGAGTGGTGATAAGGCTGCAGGAAGATGATATGTAAAAAGGACCTGGCTCTGAGCCAGGACTCACTAAATGCTGTTGCTGTTCTTGTTGGTCTTAAAATATAATATTAAAATACTCTTTGTAAGTGGCAAAGTGATGTTAACCAATTCTACTCTTTGGAGATATTTGTACTCTTTTGTGAGATCTATGGAGTAGGAATTGGGTCATTTCATCTCTGGGTCAAAGCATCTAGCATAGTAGCCTCTCAATAAATGTGTATTGAATAAGTGAATGAATGAATGAAGAGATGACATTTATTAAAAGTATCAGTATTTTTAAATTTAGGTATCTGTTTAAGGGTGTACTGATTTAAGTATAAAGTAGCAATTTTTCTCTTCTGATCTTAAATTGAGTATCAGCTTACAGAGAATTGATTACATGAGGATGTTTTGGGGTAAGATGGAAGATTTAAAGTTGCCTCTGTGTGATTCTGTGAATGAGAAGAGTCAGGGTAACAAAGGGCAGACTTTATTCTGAAAAGAAAAAGAAGAAGAGCGTTGGGAATCATGAAAGAGTTGATTGTTGTGTTCTGTCAAGTCGGGTCCAACTCATAGGGAGCCTTATAGGGTTTTCATTGGCTGATTGTCTTGGGATTGTTTCAGGAGTGGATTGCCACACCCTTTTTTGTGGTGCTGGGGATTGAACCTGGGTTCTCAGAGAGTGCAGAACAGAGCTCTACCAACTGAGCTGAACCTCAGCCCCAAAGAGGTGATAGGCCAGCTGAAAAGTGAGAGAAATGACAAGCAATGAAGCAAAGAGTAGGAAACAGCCCACAGCTTCAGCCCCAGCTCTCCGGCACAGGAAGCAAAGGCCAAAGCTACAGTCACAAGAATTGTTTCTATTTTATTTTATTTTTAAAAAAAGCTTTTGTGTTTTTATTTTTTAATTCCTCTTATGTTTATCTAATTTTATTTATGAATTTTTCATTGTTATGTAATTAGATTTACCTCTTGCTCTTTTTACTCGCTCTTCCTAACATCCTTCTCCTTTCTTCTTCTTTTTCCTCTCTTATTTAATTTGCTTCTTTTCCCTTTTCTCTGCCCCCCTTTTATATTTATGTATTATTTTTACTTTTACCTTGATTATTTTTGTGTGTGTGGGTAGTACTCGGAGGTATAGCTCATGGCCTCACACATAGTTTGCTAGTGCTCTATCATTACGCTACACCTCCAGTCCATTACTTTTTTTTTTTTTTGAGTCAAGATGTCACTAAAATACACAGGCTGCCACTGGCGTTGAACACATGATCCACCTGCCTCTGCCTCCCAAGTCACTGAGATTACAGGCATGTACCATTGTGTCCAGCTATCTTAATTAATTTTTAATTTTTTGCTTACTCTACATTATTTTTGCCATTTCCTTTTCTATGGTCAAATGTGGTATAATAGTGCTTTTAGTTAATTGTAATTGTGTCACTATATTCTGTTTTGGTTTGGTATCGTTGCTGTTACCATGGTTTGTTTTCTTCTCTCTGAGTAGTACTGGGGATTGAGCCCTCAAGAGAAGGGCGCTCACTAAGACGACCCTCAAGTAAAACCAAAAGAGTTATCTACCTTAATAGATATGCAAATCACAACTTAGAAACACAAGAAACATGAAAACACAAGGCAACTCAACTTATCCAAAAGATCATAACCCCTCAATAACCAAATCCAAAGGTACTGAAATACTTGAAATGCCAGACAATAAATTCAAAAGTCTACTTTAAAAAATGGTCATTGACCTGAAAAAAGATTCAAATGAGGAGATGAATGAAGTAAGTAAGTTAATTCAGGACCTAGACAAGAAAACAACATGGTTAAGAAATTCAACAAGAAAATTGAGTTAAAAAAAAACATAAACATTGGAAATAAAAACTCAATAAACCAAAGAAAAACATACTAGCAGACATCACCAATAGACTAGATCAAGCAGAAGGAAGACTATCATAGACTGAAGACAAAATTGATAAAATACTACATTCAGACATCAATAAAAAAAAAAAAAAAAGGCATGACTACAACCTTTAAGAACTCTGGGACATGATCAAGAAACCAAACCTAAGAATTCATGGGCTAGAAGAAGGACCTGAGATAACAAACCTTTTCAATGAAATTATAACAGAAAAATCCCCAAATCTAGGGAAAGATGTGGACATCCAAGCATAAGAGGCATTTAGAGCCCCAAATGGACGTAACCAGAAAGGAACCTGTTCATGTCACATTATAATTAAAATACCAAGACTACAGAGCATAGAAACAATATTAAAATCTACAAGAAAAAAAACCCTCCATGTCACTTATAAAAACAAATTTATCACAATAATATCAGAACTCTGATCAGAAACCCTAAAAGCAAGGAAAGTATGGAATGATATTTTTCAAGCCCTGAGAGTAAATAACTCCCAACCAAGATTACTATATCCATCAAAGTTATATTTTAAAATTGATGGAGAAATAAAGATCTTATAAGATAAGCAAAAATTAAAGCAATTCATGCATACTAAGCCAGCACTGAAGAAGGTATTTAAAGGAATTGTGTGTACTAGAGAGGACTGGGATTTAGCTCAGTTGGTAGAGCACTGCCCTGCAGTCTCTGAAGTCCCAGGTTTGATTCCTAGCACCACAAAAATGGGAGAAGGATGTGACAATCCATTCCTGAAGCAATCCCAAAACAATCAACCATTGAAAACCCTATGAGGGTCGCTGTGAGTCAGATACAACTCAATGGCACCTAACAACAACAACAACATACTAGAGAATGAAGAGAGTCACAAACATGAGAGCCTAAGAAAGAATAAATTTCATGAGAAGAATAGATGAACAAGTAAGAACTAGAAAACAATCAAACACGTCCAACTCAATAAACCAGAAAACTCTTAATATAAATAGGAGAGAGAAAAAGAACAAACAATATTCAAGCCAACCAATAAAACAACAAACAAAATTATGGGACTCTGCAAATACCTCTTAATGATGGCCCTAAATACAAATGGTCTTAACTCTTCAGTTAAAAGATGAAAGCGAGCTGATTGGATTGAAAAACAAGATTCAGTTGGGCACAGTGGCATACACCTCTAATCCCTGCAATTCAGGAGGCTGAGGCAGGAGGATTGCAATTATAACAGAAATTATAACAGAAATTATAACAGAAAAATCCCCAAATCTAGGGAAAGATGTGGACATCCAAGCATAAGAGGCATTTAGAGCCCCAAATGGACGTAACCAGAAAGGAACCTGTTCATGTCATACTAGGCCAGAGGCAGCCTGAGTAACTTAGAAAGACACTGTTTTAAGATTTAAAAAAAATTTTTTAAGGGGCTGGGAGCCTGGCACTGTGGCTCATGCCTGTAATCCCAGTGGCTCAGGAGGCACAGGCAGGAGGATCACAAGTTTGAGGCCAGAGGCGTAATGTAGCGATACCCTGTCTCAAAAAAAAAAAAAAAAAAAAGTAAAAAATGGGCTGGGCATGTACCTCAGTGGTAAAAACACTTGCAAGGTATGTGCATGGCCTTGTGGTACCCCCAAGTACCACAAAAAGGGGCACTAGGGGTGGAGCTGAATAGTAGAGAGCTTGCAGAGTATGTGCAAGATCCTGGGTTCAGCCCTGTAGTACTGCAAACAAAACAAGATTCATCTGTCTATTGTCTGTAAGAAACACCACACTTGCAAACACCACACCACACACACTGAAAGTGGAAGGATGGAAAACAAGCAAGTGGAAACCCAAAACAAGCAGAAAAAGCTATATTCATATCTGATAAAGTAGACCTCAAGCCAAAATTAATCATAAGAGATAAAGAAGGTCACCATATATTAATAAAGGAAAAACTCATCAAGAAGATATAACAATTATCAGTATATAGGTACAAAATGTTGATGCACTCAATTGCATAAAGCAAACAATATTTTACATAAAAAGACTGACAGGTTCAAGTATAATAAGATTGGGTGACTTCAATACCCCATTCTCATCAATACATTATCCAGACAAAAAATCAACAAAGAAATTTCAGAGTTAAACTGCACCATAGATCAAATAGACTTAACAGACATCTGTAGAATATTCCATCCAACAGCCATAGAATATACATTCTTCTCAGCAGCCCATGAAACTTTCTCCAAAATCAATCACATTTTAGGCCATAAATTAAGTCTTAACAAATAGAAAAAAAGGGTTGATCTGCTTTTCTGTATCTTGTCACATCATAATGGAAAAAAAACTAGAAATCAACAGTAAGAGAAACTACAGAAACTATACAAACACACGGAGATTGAACAGTACAATCTTACATGATCATTGGACCACTGAAGAAACCAGAGAGGAAATTAAAAACTTTCCTAGAATCAAATGAAAATGAAGACACAACTTCTCAGAACCTTTGGGGTATACTGAAGGCAATTTTAAGAGGGAAGTTTATAGCTATGAGTGCTTACATTAAAAAATCAGAGACAACTCAAATAAATAGCTTAATGATTCATGTCAAGGTCTTAGAAAAGCAAGAACAAGCTAAGCCCAAAATTAGTAGAGGAAAGGGATTATAAAGATCAGGACAGAAATTAATGGAATGGAGACTAAAAGAACAATACAAAGAATCAATGAAATAAAAGAGTTGGTTCTTTGAAAAAGTAAACAAAATTGACAAACCCTTAGCCAAACTAACCAAATGGAAGAGAGAGGATCCATTAGAGGTGAAAAGGGAACATTACAACAAATCTCAGTAAAATCCACAGGCTCATTAGGAAATAATTTGCAATTTTATATTCCAATAAATTGGAAAATCCAGAAGGAATTGATAAATTCTGGTACACCTAAAGCCAACAAAAATTAAAGCAAAATGATAAAACAACTTAAACAAGTATATAACAAGCAATGAGATTGAAGCAGTAATAGTCTTCTGACAAAGAAAAGCCCAGATGGATGTACTGCTGAATTCTAGTAAAACTTTAAAGAATTAACACCAATGCTGCTTAAAGTATATCATGAAATAGAAAGAGAAGGAATGCTATCAAATTCTTTCTACAAAACCAGTATTACCATGAAACTAAAATCAGATAAAGAGACATACACACACATACACACACGCATGCACGCACGCACGCACACACGCACGCACTTCAATAAAATACTTGCAAACCAAATTCAACAGCACATTATAAAGATTGTGCACCATGATCAAGTTGGTTTCATTCCAGGGATGAAAAGATGGTTGAACATATATGTATCAGAAAACGTAATGCTGCACATAAATAGACATAAGGGAAATCACATGGTCATCTCAATAGATGTAGGAAAGGCCTTTGACAAAGTTCACGATCTCTTCATAATAAAAAACCTCAAAGAAACTAGGAATAGAAAGACCATATCCCAACATAATAAAGGACAACATATAGTCGACATTATACTAAATGGGGAAAAATTGAAAGCATTCCCCCTGAAGTCAGGAATGAGAGAAGGGTGTCCACTCTTATTCAATATAGTACTTGAATCCTTAGCCAGAGCAATAAAGCAAGAGAAAGAAATAAAGGGATAAAAATAGGAAAGGAAGAAGTCAAAGTATTGCTATTTGCAGATGACATGATCCTATAATTGACTCTAGCAGAAAAATCTTAGGCCTGATAAGCAGCAAAAGTAACAGGACACAAAACCAGTATACAAAAATCAGTAGCTTTTCAATATACTGAATTTTCAAAATAATGAACATGCTGAGGGAGAAATCAGGAAAACAATCCCATTCACAATAGCCTCAAAAAATAAAACACCCAGGAGTAAACCTAACCAAGGAGATGAAAGACCTCTACAGTGAAGACATTTAGACAGTGAAGAAAGAACTTAAGAAGACACTTGCAGAAGGAAAGGTCTCCCATGCTTACAGATTGGCAGAATTAATACTGTGGAAATGATATTACTGAAAGTGCCATACAGATTTGGTGAAATCTTCATTAAATTCCAATGATATTCTTCACAGAAATAGAAAAAGTAATCGTAAAATTAATATGGAAGCATGAAAGACCCTGAATAGTCAAACAATTCTGAGAAAAAATAGCAATGATGGAGGTATCACAGTGTTATTGGTGTTAGGTGCCAGAGAGTCAGGTCTGACTCATAACAACCCTATGTACAGCAAAACCAAACACTCCCCCATTCTGTGCCAGGTACAGGATCACTTTTAGTTTCAACCCATTATTGTAGTCACTGTGTCAATCCATCTAGATAAGCACCTTCCTTTTTTTCATTAACCCACCACTCTCCCAAACATGATGTCCTTCTCCAGGGATTGGTCTGTCCTGACAACATGTCCAAAATATGTAAGATGCAGTCTAGCCATCCTTGCTTCCAAGGACTACTCTTGTTGTACTTCTTTTAGGACAGATCTGTTGGTTCTTTTGGCTGTATATCGTATATTCAATATTCATCTCCAGTACCATAATTCAAAACATTAATTCTTTGCCTGTTTCCCTTATTTGATATTCAGTTTTCACATCAATATGATGTGACTTAAAATACCACAGCATGAGTTAAGCATATCTTTGTCTTCAATTTGACATCTTTACTTTTCAACACTTTAAAGAGGTCTTTTGCAACAGCTTTTCCCAATGCAATGACTTTTGATTTCTTGACTGCTGCTTCTGTGGGTGTTGACTGAGTAAAGCAAACTCTTGAATAACTTCAATCTTTTCTCCATTTATCATGAAGTTGAATACTGACTCAGTTGTAAGGATTTTTGTTGTGTTGATTTGAGGTGCAATCCCTACTGAAGGCTGTATTCTTTGATCTTCATCAGTAAATGTTTCAAATCTTCTTCATTTTCAGCCAACAGAGTTGTATCATCTGCATAATACAATCATGGGCCGTATTCTTCTTTATAACGTCCAGTTTCTCAGATTATTTGTTCAGCAGAGATTGAAGAGGTATGGTGAAAGGATACAGCCCTGATACACACCTTTATCAACTTTAAACCTGGCATTGTTTCCTTGTTCTGTTTGAACAACTGCCTCTCGGTCCATGTGCAGATTCCTCATGAGTACATTTAAGTGCTCTGGTATTCTCATTCTTCACAGTGTTATCCATTATTTGTTATAATCCACACAGTCAAATGTATCACATAATCAATAAAACATAGATAGACATCTTTCTGCTATTCTCTGTTTTTGGCTAATATCCATCTACCATCAGCAATGATGTCCCTGGTTCCACACGCTCTTCTGAATTGGGCTTGATTATCTGCCAGTCCTTCTCTATATACTGCTGCTCACTTTTGGATGGTCTTTAGCAAAATTTTACTTGTGTGTGATATTAATGATGTCATTCAATAATTTTCCACATTCAGTTGGATCCCTTTTCTTGGGAACTGGCATGAATATGGATCTCTTCCAGTCAGTTGGCCAAGTAGCTGTTTTTCAAATCTCTTGGCATAAAAAGGTGAGCACCTCCAGTACTGCATTTGTTTTGTTGAAACATCTCAATTGGGATTCTATCAATTCCTGGAGGCTTGTGTTTCACCAATTCCTTCTAGGCAGCTTCCACTTCTTCCTTCAACCATTGGTTCCATATCACATGCATGCAACCTCTTGAAATGGTTGGTCATTCACCAATTCTTTTTGGTATAATGACTCTGTGTATTCCTTCCATTTTCTTTTGATGTTTTCTGTGTTGTTTAATATTTTCCGTGTGGAATCCTTCACTATTGTCACTTTTGGCTTTAATTTTTGCTTCAATTTCTTAAGCTTGAAAAAAACAGAGTGTGTTCTTCCTTTTTGGTCTTCTATCTCCAGCTCATGTCATTATAATATTTGATTTTGTCTTCTCAAGATGTCCTTTGAAATCTTCTGTTTAGTTCTTTAACTTCATCATGCCTTCCTTTTACTTTAGCTGTTTGAAGTTCAAGGGAAAGTTTCAGAGTCTCTTTTGACATGTAATTTGGTCCTTTCTTTTTTTTTTTTTTCCTTTCTTTTAAATAACCTTTTGCTTTCCTCATGAATGATATCTTTGATATCATGCCACAACTCATCTGGTCTTCAATCATTAATGTCTAAGGCATCAAACCTGTTCCTGAGGTGGTCTCTGAACTCAAGTGTGATATACTCAGGGTCATTCCTTAGCTCTCATACAGTTATTCTAATTTTCTTTAGTTCCAGTTTGAACCTGCATATGAGCAGTTGTTGGTCTGATCCATAGTCAGTACCTGGTCTTGTTCTGACTTTTGATATTGAGGTTTTCCATCATCTCTTTCCATGAACATAATACATTTTGTTCCTATATCTGGTGAATTCCATGTGCACAGTCACCATTTATGTTGATGAAAAACTGTATTTGCAATGAAAAGGTCATTGGTTTGACAAAATTCTATCATGCGATCTCCAGCATCATTTCTGTCACCAAGGCCATATTTTTCAACCACTGAGCTGCCTTCTTTCTTTCCAGCTTTTGTATTCCAGTTATCAATAATTATCAGTGCATCCTGATTGCATGTTCAATCAATTTCAGACTACTGAAGCTGGTAAAAATCTTATTTTTCTCCATTTGTGGCCTTAGTGGTGGGTGTGTAAATTTGAATAATAGTCATATTAATTGGCCTTCCTTCCTTGCAGGCATATAGATATTATTCTATCAATGACAGCATTGTACTTCAGGACCCATCTTGAGATGTCCTTTTTGATGATGAATGCAATCCCATTTCTCTTTAAATTGTTGTTCCAGGCATAGTAGACCATATGATTATCTGATTCAGAATTGCCTATGCTGGTCCATTTTAGCTCACCAATGCCTAGAATGTTGATATTTTTGTGTTCTATTTCCCTTTTGATGATTTTTAATTTTCCTAGATTCATATTACATATATTCTACTTTCCATTTATTAATTGATCTTTTCAGTTGTTCCTTCTCATTTTGAGTTGTGCACAGCAGCAAATGGAGGTCCCTGAGGCTTTACTCCATTCCCATCACTGAGGAGGTAACTATTCCCTAGCTGTCTTTTGAGTGACTTCCAATCTGGTGGCTCATTTTCCAGCACTATATCTGACAGTGTTTATCTGCTATTCATAGGTTTTTCAATGGCTAATTGTTTTGGGAGTGGGTTAACCATTTCCTTCTCCCTAGTCTGGAAGCTCAACTGAAACCTGTCTACCATGGGTGACTCTGTTGATATCTGTAATACCAGTGGCATAGCTTTCAACATCACAGCAATACACAGTCCCTCACAGTATAACAGACTGATAGACATATTGGGGAGGCATCACAATACCTGGTTTTAAATTATAGTACAGAGCTATATTAACAAAACCAGCTTAGTCCTAGCAAAAAACAGATATGTAGACCAATGGAATAGAATAGAGGACCCAGAAATTGACCCATGCAGCTACAGCCATCTGATTTTCAAAAAAGATGCCAAAACCTTACATTGGAGAAAAGTTTGATTCTTCAACAAATAGTTCTGGGAAAATTGAATATCGACATGTAGAACAATGAAAATAGATCCCTATCTTCACTCAGTTTAAAAATTCAATTCAAAATGGCTCGAAGCCGGGCACAGTGGTGCACGCCAGAATCCCAACAGCTTAGGAGGCAGAGGCAGGAGGATCGCAAGTTCGAGACCACAGACTACATAACTTAGTGAGACCCTGTCTCAAAAAGTTAAAAAATGGGCTGGGGGTGCAAATCAGTGGTCCAGCACTTGCAGAGCATGCAAGTGAGAGGCCCTGGGTACAAACCCCATTACCTCAAAAAAAAAAAAAAAAAAAAAAAGGCTCAAAGACCTTAATGTAAAATCTCAAACTTTGAAACTACTACCTGTGTGGTCCTGGACAAGTGACCCTACCTTCTCAGAGCTTTAGTTACCCACTTGTGAAATGGGGACAGTAGGCTGTGTGAGGAGTACTAAGCCAGTGCATTCTGCTGATCTATAACCATTGTTCCATAAGTATTAGTTACCGTTATAAATATGGATAGAACCATTTGTAAAGGTCAACTTCTATTATTTAGAACTATAGCACGTTGGAGCTGCTTGAGACACATCATTTGGTCCAATTCTGTCATTTCACAAGAGAACGAAATGAAAACTACAGATTGAAAATGATATAACAAAAGAAAGAAAAGATTATGTGGCCAGTGTCACCCAGCTGTGGGCAGAGTGAGGACCAGAATGAAGGTCTCTGGACTCCCAGTTTAGGGCTACTTTTTCTGCATTTTGCTGCCACAGAACCCTTAATGAAATGTCAAGTGGGAATAATTACAACATTAGATGATCATTTAACTCGTACTTCATGCCAGGCACCATTCTAAGTACTTTACACATATTCTCTCATTTAATTCTCATGACTAAGCTATGAGCTACACACAATTATTGCCCTGTCTTTCAGAAGAGGAAACTGAAGTTTAGAGAGACAAGTGAGTTGCCCAGGGTGGAGAATGTGTGTGGTATGGGGGATGGGGGCAGGCTAAGAGTCAGGAAACTGCTCTACCACAACAATGGCATGATTTGTCTTCTCCATTTGTGGACTAGGGATATAAATTGAATCTAGTCTTTAAAATCCCTTTTCAATTTTAAAATTTGCAAATCCTAAGTGCTTTATGATTATTGAGTCTTAAAGAAATAACCTTTCAGCTCATTAACTTACTGTCTTATTAACTAGTCTTCATCTTAATTACCAACTGCAAGAAAGGCTTTTCATAGAACAGCTTAGAAACCAAAGTCACCAAGTCTGTGAGGGATTCCTAAAATGTTATTTCTGGCTTCCATAGCAACCCTAACATTGGCCGTCAAGCTTCATGGAGTCAACTACAGCAGCTGGATCTGAGCATTCGCTCAGGCACTGTGAGTGATGAGGAAATAAATTGCTGTTTCAATAGTTTTTCTTTTGTGTAATATACTGTCCTAGTGTGTTTAGGGAGTTGAAACTGAAGCCAAGTTAAGTCAGAATGGAGGAAATGAAGCATTGTATCAAAGTAGACAGAGGACAAGTTTCAAACAAATTAGAGAATAAGCCAGGCACCAAGAGAGTTACTGTGGAGAGAGAGATATGGGTTGAGTATGCTGAGAGTTTAGGGGAGCAGAGAAAGGTTGGCTCTGCTTTTACAAAGCTTGGGGGGATAACATCTTCAGGTGAGCTTTCTGAAGAGGACCAAACATACCCAGTTGTATTTTTCTGCTCCAAATGCATTTAGAGTCCTAAGCACGAACCCATTGTGAATGGATAAGGTATCAACAGGCTGATATGTTGAAAATTAAAGAAGCCACCAGGGCTTTTCTGCTTAAAGTACCTAAACTCTCTGGGTACTTTAAGTGGAAAGGTATTTAATACAGGGAATTAAGTGCTTTCATAATTGTTAGAAAGACTGTAGGAGGGACTCTGGGGCCAACCACACAAGGATATATCCTTGGGATCAGGATGTTGCTATCGTTATAACTGACATCTATGGTGCTTGTGAGCCAAAAATGATACACCAATTCTGCTGCTGTAACTCACTGTCTTCTATGACCTTGATTACCAGTAAAGACAGGCTGTACCTCACTTCATCCTTTGTGAGCCTGTCTAATTGGGGTGACTTAATTCTCAGTTGGTAGAGAGCCATGCTGCATGCTCTGAAGCCCTGGGTTTGATCCCCAGCACTGCAAAAATGGGAGAAGGATGTGGCAACTCACTCCCAAAACAACCAGCCATTGAAAATCCCATGAGGGTCACTATGAGTCAATCCAGACTCAACAGCACCACCACCAACAATTCTTGACCAGAACCCTAGGTGCAAGGGAGTCTGATAAATGTGGTTTTTGTCTTTTTAACTACTGAAGTAGTGTAAGACACAGAGGACTAGGTGGGAGTTCTTGCTGACTGCCAATTGATATTCAATCAATATTTATTTTATTTGAAACTTGGTTTAACTAAGTAGAGGAATTGGATGACTAAGAGGGACAAATTGAAGTCTCAATAGTTGACCTAAACTCTCTCCTCCACCACCTGAAAGTCTGAAAGGTTGACTCACTCTTGGATGAGAAAACAAAGGGGCAGAAATTTAACTCCTAACAACAAAGGAATTTTCTTAAAATTCTCTCTTGTGCTTTCTCTATTAGTTTATAAATGGTTTTGTTGTAGTTAGCTGCCACTGAGTCAAGTCCAACTCATAGCAACCATATGAACAACAGAATGAAACACACCCCAGCACTGTGCCAGGTACACAATCTTTTTTATGTTTAATCTGATTGGTCTCTCCTGACATGTCCAAAATATGTAAGATGTAGTCCTTTGATGGAGCACTCTGGTTGTACTTCTTCTAGGATAGATCTGTTGATTCTTTTCACAGTCCATGGTATATTCAATATTCATCTCTAGCACCATAATTCAAAAGCATCGATTCTTCTTCTTTCTTCCTTATTCAATGTGCAGCTTTCATAAGCTTATGATACAAATGAAAATACCATGGCACGAATCAGGCACACCTTCATCTTCCATGTCACATCTTTTCAACACTTTAAGAGGACTTTTGCAACAGTTTTTCCCAATGTAGTGAGTTTTTTTATTTCTTGACTGCTAGTTCCATGGGTGTTGTAGAACCAAGTAAAGCAAAATCTTGGACAATCTCAATCTTTTCTCCACTTATCATGAAGTTGCTTACTGACCCAGTTGTAAGGATTTTTGTTTTGTTGATGTTGAAGCACAATCCATTCTGAAGGCTGTGTTCTTTGATCTTCATCAGTAAATGCTTCAAATCCTCTTCACTTTCAGTGAGCAAAGTTGTGTCATTTGCATAATGCAGGTTTTTAATGAATATTCTTGCAATCCTCATGCCATATTCTTCTTCATAAAGTCCAGCTTCTCAGATTGTTTGCTCAGCATGGAGATTGAAGAGGTACAGTGAAAGGCTACAGTCATGATGCACACCATTCTTGACTTTAAACCAGGCAGTGTTTCTTTGTTCTGTTTGAATGACTGCCTCTTGGTCCATATACAGATTCTTCATGAGTATATTTAAGTGCTCTGGTAATCCCTTTCTTCACAGTGTTACCTATTGTTTGTTATGATGCACACAGTCAAATGCCTTTGCATAATCAATAGAACATAGATAGATATCATTCTGTTACTCTCTGCTTTTGGCTAATATCCATCTACCTACCATCAGCAATGATGTCTCTAGGTCCACACCTTCTTCTGAATCTGGCTTGATTTTCTGGCAGTTCTTTGTCTATATACTGCTGCAGTCACTTGTGAATGATCTTTAGCAAACTTTTACTTGCATGAGACTTTTTGTGTGTGTGTGTGTGTGGTACTGGGGGTTGAACCCAGGGCCTCACACTTGCATGCTTTGCAAGTGCTGGACCACTGAACTGTACCCCCAATTTTTGCACCAGCCCATTTTTGAGACAGGGTCTCACTAAGTTATGCAGACTGCCTCTGGTTTCGAACTTGCGATCCTCCTGCTTCCACCTCCCTAGCTGCTGGGATTACAGGTGTGCGCCACCGCACCTGGCTTTACATGAGATATTAATGGTAGTGCTTTATAATTTCCACATTTGGTTGGATCACCTTTCTTGGGAATAGGCACAAATATGACTTCCAGTCAGTTGGCCAGGTAGCTGTTTTCCAAATCTCTTGGAATAAGCAAGTGAGCACTTCCAGTGCTGCATCTGTTTGTTGGAACATCTCAGTTGGTATTCAGTCAATTCCTGGAGCGTTGTGTTTCACCAATTCCTTAAAGGCAGCTTCCACTTCATCCTTCAGTACCATTTTTTTCTTATCATATGCAACCTCTTGAAATGTTTGCTTATTGATCAATTGTTTTTTATTATATCTCTTTTATTTATAAATGTTGGTGGGGTACAGAGTATTAAGGCTTTTGCTACTTGCATCGTGCAAGTATTACATCACTTTTGGTTACACTTTCATCATCTTACATATTTCACAGAACTTTTTGATTACTATATATTAAAAAAATAATATGCCTTTATGGGTTATATTCCCTTTTCCCCTCACATGTTTGTGCTTTTGCACCCCACTCTTATATAGCCTCAAGGCCTCAGCTCATGTAGCTCTTTGCCTAAATGCCCACCCAAGTCTTTGCCTGGTCAACACCTACTCACCCTATCACAACATAGTATTATAACACAATACGCAACACCTTGCTCAGGAGTCCACCCACTGCCCACTGGGACTGGTTCTCTGCTCTAAGGTCTGGTTGCTCAGGCCTTTTATAAATCTTCCAAATCTGTCTTTTCTACAAGACTATAAGCTCCTTTGTGGCTAAGACAGGTTCACATACTGTATCCCCAGTACCTGGCACAAAGATAAGGGTTCTGTAATGTTTGTGCAATATAACCAAACACAAACGAGGACAGAAGCATCTCTAAAGACCACTTTGCCTTTTCTGATACAGGAGTGTGGACCCTTCTGCCTTGTCATGTAACTCACCTCCATCCATACCTGCACCTGCTCCTTCCTTGTAGGGAAAGTACACCAAGATTGCATCCAAAGAGGCAGGATGTCTTGGGCCTCCTCCTCTGGACCCTCACCTCTGAGTCCTGCATTACTATTCACAGGTCTCTCTGCTCTGCTCCTGGCTCCCATTTGCTGAACTTTCAGAAAACAGCAAGGCAATTGCTCAATTTCTTAATTTCAAATGCTACTATGACTCAAATGCCAGTTTGCTTTTGAAAAGCTGCCTACACTGTTTGCAGAGAGCCTGTTTCTCACTGCCTTTCATGCTGCTTTGTATTAGATGTGTGTGTTTGTGTGCACACATGCGTGCTAGCATGCATATGTGTGTATAGCAATTTAAGTTATGTGTCATTTCTCAATTTGAGAAAGCAAGGAAGACAGTGAGGAGGTTTGACAGATAATACTAAATATTTTCTGTATGTATTCAGTCAGTTCATATATTTTTTAAAGGTTCTAAAACCATTAACTATTCCAGGATTTATTTATACTTTTATTTCTGCAGTATAAGGGGGTTGAACCCAGGGACTTACACTTGCTAGGCAAGTGCTCTCCTGCTGGGCTGTCACTTCCAGCCCCTTTTTTATTTTTTATTTTGAGACAAGACCTAAGTTTCTCAGGCTGTCTCTGGCTGCAAACCCTTAATCCTCATCCCTCAGCCTTCCCAGTCGCTGAGATTAGAGGGTCCCACCACAGCATCCAGCTTTATTTTTCTTTATAAATTAAGAGAAAGCCTGTTTGTACAGCAAGTTCTGAGTGAGGATATGAAGATCATTTTTTAGTGAGACTTGAGCAAACTGCTTTACCTTGCAAGGAAATTCAGTTACTTGGAAGCTGATTTCTCCAAGGCTAAACTGGGGCAGTTTTCTTTTTGGCTTCCTGGTAAAGAAAACTGTCCAGAGTCCTGGAAACCACAGTTTTTGAACTTCACAGGATGCCTCTTTTCTTTCGGCTCATGTAACTTACTAGAAGAAACTACTGTGATGTGGCATGTTTTTTTTTTTTTTCTTTCTTTCTTTTTCCATTTTGCTGGCTCATAAGAGCACACACCCTGAGGGCCTTAGAGCATTGTACTCCTGAAGGAATTCATGCCAGTCAGCAGGGAGAACTGAAATTTGGGCCAGTGTCAATTCAGGATCCTTCAGGACCCTTGTGGCCCATGTCTCTATTTCATTGGACACCATTGCTGCCCAAGGATGTCGTCCCATTAACCAGAACCTTTGTCAAACAACAACAGAAACAGTTCATGATATTGCCAAGCATATTTTGAATAGAAACTTCTTATATGTGTCACTGTGGCCAAGAGAATCCAGTCGATGGGCTGGCCATCAGCACAGTTATCCCTCTACACAGCCTCTTCTTTGGTAAGAGCTCATTAGAATTCACACACAGCAAATCTGCTGATTCCAAAATCTCAACTCTTTTGTGTGAACTTGAGTTCCACTTGTAGGTGTGGGGAAGAACATTCAGAAGGCTTCTCAGTGTTTCTGGATGAAGCTATGGTGCATGGCACCTTTGATGGTATCAGCTGCTTTTTATACAGCTCACTGGGACAAGAGGTCTGTGATAGAAAGCGTCCCAAGCAAAGAGAAGGAACTAGGGTGCCTGGCAGAACAGGGAACCTGGCTTCCACAACTTCCCTTTCCCTAGCCATGTTCTACCTTGTTTCTTCCTTAGCCAAGAGCATGTGTGTGTCAGGGGGAGATCATGGAGATTACCTCCATCTGGGTATTCAGTGCTAATTTTTTTATACGGATTTGGAGGTTGAACCCAGGGCCTCACACATATTTTGCAAGTGCTTTACCACTGAGCTGCACCCCCAGCCCCTTTTTTCATTTTATCTTGAGACAGGATCTCACTAAGTTATGCAGGCTGCCTCTGGCCTTGAGCTTGAGATTCTCCTGCCTCTGCCTCCTGCGTCACTGCACCACCATGTCTAGCCTCATTGTTACTTTTATCTTCACCAGTGGGCCAAGAGCAAAGTATATGTGCTGTGTATCTGTGTTGTTGTTATTGTTGTTAGGCTCCATCAAGTTGGTGTCCGACTCATAACAACCTTAAGTACAACAGGCAAAACAGTATTGTTAGTGCTTCTCTGCTATTCATAGGGTTTTCAATGGCTGATTGTTATTTGGGAGTGGGTTGGTGGGTCCTTCTCCCAAGCCTATAGCCCCTGGTGTTCCCAGGTGATCTCCCATCCAAGTACTAACCAGGCTGACCCTGCTTAGCTTCCGAGATCTGACGGGATCAGACGCCACGGTGGTACAGCTGCAGGCTGTACCTATGGGGGGGTGTCTGTGACTTATTCTTCAAGTTTGTCACTCAGAAGTATAATCTCAAGTGACTGTGCTTTGTGACCTAGGGTTAGATTCTTCTAGTGAAGCATATGAGTACTGAATGATAACTCATCCCACCATTCCTTGCTCTGCAGTCATCTGTATACTTGTGTCAGTGACCCCTGGGTGGCCAGCATCTTGCACACCACAGGCATTGTCTTCTGCCCATGGTGCCTTCAGTTCACCACCTTCTGTGTGCAGCCCTGAGCCAAGCCTCAATGAAATGAAGATAAGTAAGGCCCAGTTGGAACCTCAGACATGGTGAGCCTTGGTGGGCCTTGCAGGCCAGAAAATATCATGTTTGTGGGATGACATCACTCACATTAAGTTACTAACTGCGCTGACTATCATCACTACCCAGTGATAAGGCATTTTTGGACTCTGGGAGGAGCAGCAGCAGAGTCACTTGGGCCTGAGGCCTCGTGATGCCTCCCGGGGCACTGGCCTGGGACAGAGGATGAAGTAGGGCCATTTGCCCTTGCAAGAATGTGTCTTGAGTTGCACTTTATCTTCTGGGTCTCATTCCAGTCGCAGCTGCCTCTTAATGTGTTATTGTCCCTGGGAGGGTAAGAAGGCTCTTCTCTGGGGCATTTTCCTACTGAAAGGAAATTCTCCATGCTAGGTCACTGACTGTGGGACATTGGCTGAAAATGCAGGTGTTGGAGTCAGATTGACTTGGGCTTTAAATTCCTTTTCCACCATCTCCCATTAGCCCATGAACATCGACTTGCTATCTAACCTCTCTAAGCTCAGCTCCTCACTGTAAGTGGGGACAGTAGTGGTGGCCCCCTTCTTCATTGTCTGAACCTAACTGGAAACCACGACAAGGCTGGCATGCATTGGCTCACATTCCTACAATGGAACAGAATGTTCCCATCAGGAGAGATGAGAGATCCAGGATGTAGGGTCCCCACATTTCCAAAGCCACTCCTGGTTATGGGGAAAGGCTGCTGGGTCATAGGAATAGGGTTATTGCCACCCTCTGCTCTTTTCCATGCTTTGCAGGTGGTCTGTCAGGCTCACATATCCCTAGGGACAGAGTATTTAGACTTTTTGTGACTAAGAACCATCTGGAACAATTACCAGTGCAGATTACTGGGACTTGTCCCCAGAAATTCTGATTCATTTGGTCTAGGGTGCTGGGTAGGATTCAGCATTTTAAATCAGTTTGCCAGGTGTTTCTGATGTCATCAAATGATTGAGGATCCCTATCATGGGGTGTCTCTTGTTACACCTCCTGTAATCAGCTTTGCTAGTCCACCACAGCTCATGGAGGGCTGTCTGCAACATGTGTACATGAAAGAATAAGCAAAGACCCAGATAGGGCAACTAGGTGCCTGGCACCATGCTGGGTCCTAAAATTCATAGAAGACACTGCATGCAGCCATGTAGTTCCATGCATGAGATACTGGGGAAGTGCTCAGATGGAGGTGAACTGTGGGTAGAGGGGCTCAGAGGAAGGTCATTTAGGTCAGAGGAGGTCCACTAGAAAAAGTGCTCAAAATAGGTGACTTCAGTGTTGAGTAAGCTGAAATGGCATCTGAGGGTATCCCTAGCAGGGAAGATGGTTTGCAGGGAGCTATAGGCAGGCAGTGGGGCATTGCAAAGTTTAAGGTAGAGGGAAGGGAATGGGGGGCTGATCGATGAGACTAATGAGTTCCTGAGATTGTCCTCCACTGAACATCAGTGACCTTGTCATTAGTGACCTTAGGATGGTGGCTTTGATGAAACAGTTCCCTGAAGTGTATTTATCTTGGGAAGTTTGCAGCTGCCAAATCCAGCTGTTGTGACTCAGGTCAATGACACCAAAATATTCATTCATAGGAAAGTTATGATGTGAAGAGAGGAAGGCTAAGGTCTCTTTTGTTGGGAGAGTCTCTCTCTCCTAGGACAGGAGGGCCAATGATGAGATGATTGAGGCCCTGAGGTTGGGAGGAATCTAATGACTTGATTGGAAAATGTCCTCTACATGGCATATTGGTGTCTTTCCACAAGCCTCTCCAGTCTGTGGGTGGTGGGACCTTGAGATGCTGTGTTGACAGGAATCCCGTGCCTCAACTTTGATTCTAAAGCCAAGATTAATTGGGGTGTCTGCCACAGGTGCCGAGGCTAGGGATATGGGGGACAACATACAGACTTGGACTTGCCATGCTGGCTCCAGATTTTATCTTGTGACCAGCTATCTGTTCAAATGTCTCCTCTTTTGAGGTCCACACAGTTGATTTTTGAACCCTACATGACACACTTGGCATATCTACCAATGAGATTTCATCCTGTTAGTTTTGACTCATTATTCCAGCCCTCAGAGGCACCTTCTGGTCCTGCTTCTGTTACTCAGTTTATTCATGATTCCTCCCAGCCGTTGTACATAGAGAAGAACAAATGAAGTGCCCTGCCCACCCCTTCGCTCCTCAAATTTGGGAAAGTGGAAAGTGTTACTGAGAAGGAAACAATTTGCTAATGAGTCTAAGATATGTCCTGGACCCAGTAAGTAGTCCAGGGTGTCTCCCTAGTATAATAGAATCAGAGTATCAGGCTAATCCCCAGTGGTTCATTTGGAAGATGTGAATAGAGTGTAACTGGTTCAAAGAAAGCCATAGCTCATCAGCTCATTGTACAGTGTCTGGCATGATGTAATGTAGCAGCTGGCCACTGACTAATAAGGGAATTAGAGAGGGAAGAATTGATTAGGAGCTTTCCAGGTCTGGCTAAGGTCTCTGGCACCCTAATCAAGTGCCCTAAACACAGGGAAATTGGAAATCAAGTGGTACTTGGGACAAAAATCAAAGATGCTCCAAATTACGTCTGAAGTATCCTTTAAATCATTTGTAAACCCTGGGAGTCACAGTCTGGAGGTGCTTGGGGACAGAACCACATGCAGGCAGGGGGAGAGCAGCAGCGCCATACCCCAGGTGTCTGTGGGCACAAGCTCATAGCATAGTGGTGGGAAGGTGACAGTGCTGTGTGACATGGTGATCGTCACTCTCAGCCTGTCCTCTGTCTCTTTGACAAGCCCATAGAGCTCAGTGCATGTCTATTCAATGCTGATAGGATGAAATTTCCCTGTATTCAGATTTGCTAGTTTTATATTCTTACACTGGAGGGTCCATACCACTTTCACAATTCGAGGAGAATGTTCCTTACAGTGTTTCTGTTTCTTTTGCTGTGACCTCATGCCCACCTAGCAGCCCTCTGTCATAAATGTGGCTCTTTCTGGAGGCTCATGTGCAGACTGTTGGCATGGCCAGCCTTGTCTGCCTGCCTTTCTTGTTTCTTGTTGAAAAGTAGTAAGTTAGCACTTAGGCAATGTTTCATAAGTATGATTAGCTAAGTTCCCTTTATTCAGTTTCCTAGAAATGGATAGAATTGAGTACTTCAACCTCTATTGTTACAACCAGATTCTAAATCAAGCTTGGCAAAATGGTTTTATCTCCTAAGCCAATTCTCATAGGTGGTCTGTAGGTTCCTGGAGTGCAATGTTGCAAGGCTCCACATGCAGAGTCCAGGCTGAATGGGCAAGGCCAGAATTGATTAATAATGTCTGCTAGGGCAAAAAAGAAAAAAAAAAAGGGAAAAGAAACAAGCAAAAAGCATGGCTACGTTTGTCCTAAAGCCTTGGTATCTGGGTACCTATACCAAGAGTTAGTCAGGCATTCTCTGTCTGTCTGTCTCATCATCAAACAACTTCAGTTTTTCTCTTCTATCTCTGGGTTTTTTAATGGGACAATTAAATTTATTGATAAGTGGCTTTATTCAGAATTGTTTATATTCAGCTCAAAGATGAAAAAATTACACAAAATTAAATAGGGAAATTCTGGGTTGCTGAAATATGCTTTTTGTGATTTTATTTTCAGTTGTTGTTGTTAGGTGCCATTGAGTCGGTGTCCGAATCAAAATGACCCTCTGTACAACAGGGGAAATACTATTGTCAGTGCTTCTCTGCTGTTGATAGGGTTTTCAATGGGATCGGATGCCACAGGGCTACAGCTGCAGGCTTATATTCAGTTAGTGGCTAGGAAATGACTTCTTTTTTAAAAATATTCTTTTAAATTAACACACAGCAGTTGTACATATTTACAAGGCCAAGTATGACATTTTAAAACATGTACATCTGCTGTCTCTTTGAAACTCTTGGTGAGCTATTTTTTTTCTCTGTCCCATGATAGAAGTTTGATCTTGTTTTTAATCCTGTTTGATAGTGTTTCTGGTCACTCTTGGGTAATTAAAAAATCCTCTGGTTATCCCAAGTTACAAAAGCAGTTGTAGCTCTTGAGTCACTGACACTTTCTCCAGCATTGCCCTTGTGATAATGCTAGCGATCTCAATATCCATATGCATCACCCTTCAATAGCTAACTCTTTTCTCCAGTACCCTTGCCCTCCACCTGATCTCAGCCATTTACTTCTCTTATCTTGACCCTGTGATCACAGTAACTGCATTCTGTCCTAATCTTAGTTAAAACTTCTCATCTTCCCAGCTCACTCCTACATTCCGACTCCAATAATTTTGGGATCTTATCTGGACTTTCAATCTCTTGATCCTGCTATCTTTGCACTGTCTGCCACCCCACCATTTTCCCTATTCCCTACTTCCCCAGTGTTAATAGGAAACCACTGTAGTCATGCTTTAACTACCTTTGCCCCTCTTCTGATTCATCATGGTAACCCCCATTTTGCCTGCCTTTCCCCATCTCTGTATAGCTGAATGTGGCTGCAACAAAATGCACAAATATGTTTAGCATGTTCATTGGTCTCGTTTAAATTTCATCGATGCCACCTTCAAGTTGCTCTTTAATATTGCCTGGAAATCGTAATCTAGTTCCTAACCCATTCATTCTTCTTGTGTCCCCAAAATGGTTATGTAGTTTTTTCACGTGTCATTAAAATTTTCACAGTTCTCTTGATAAGTGCCCACAGCCTATCTGCTGGTGGGAACTTTGCTGAGAGTTGATACCAAGCATCACATTTTCTGAGCTCCATTTCAACAGGCATTTGTCTACTGTCCAGCGAACATTTCTCCTATTCCCCAGAGTCCCTCAAAGATGGTGATCTCTGTCTTTGTATCACATCTGTCCTATCCTTCAATCTCCACCTAGGATTCTCTACCTACTGAACTCTCATTAAGCACTTATCTAGTCAGTGAGGATGCGAATGACCGGAAGACTGGGCTGCTGCTCTGCAGGAAGGCAAGCATCTGTTTTCATCATTTCATTAAGCTAAAAAAATACAAATAGGCATTTAGTGAGGAAAAATGACTTAGACAGAGTCAGGCAAGTTTGGATCATTGCTCTCAGGCTCTGATTCCAGAAAAGGAAAGAACTGACCCCCAAAAGCAGGTGTAATCTTGGTGCATCTTGAGAAGTCAGAAAAGAGAAAGTTGAAAAGGATAAACTTCTTGCATATTGAGGATGAGTGTAGCTCAGTGGCTAGGACTGTGGGCCCATAACCCTTCATATTAGCAGAGCCACATATGATGGGTTCAAATCCAAGCTCCTCTGCTTCTTAGGCAGGAAGGAGACCCTGAGCAAGTTATCTAACTCTAAATTTGCTGTCATCATCTATAAAGTGGGAACAGCAACTACCTACTCCCTAAGGTTGGTGTGAATAATAAATGAGCCAACACATGTAAAACATTCCAAGCAAGGCCTGGCATCAATTAAGTGCTCAATAAATATGATCTATGTGTTATTACTATATTCTCTTTGAGTTTCACAGCAGTCTTGGTAGGTGTTCTTGTCCCTATTTTATAGAAGGAGAGACTGAAGGTCAAAGAGGTTAAGAAGATGCTGATGACCTTTTGGACAAAAAGTGGCAGAGGTTGTTCTTATACTAAGATCAAAGGACTCCACTGCTGGTTCACTTAGGATTTCAGAGCCCTTTCCAAGCAGGCTGTGAAATTACTTTACCTTCATTATAGAGATTCACTTCCGTTCCTACTCCAAACATACCCTGACCTCCCCAGACAGATGGCACCAAACACTTACTGTGCTATCCCATGGCTGTGATTGAATTTAGTCAGGGCAGGGGAGACTGATTAGTCACAAGTCTGCAGCCTTGAGAAGAGGAAATAGTTGTGAGGTTGCATATTGTCATCCTGCTGGGGTGGAAATGTTCCTTAAAGCTGTCCTGGCTCAGGTTCCCCTTCTCTTAGAAGGGTAAAAGACATTATTTTCCCAATGCCTGAACTTTGAAGTCAAGCTGACAGTATTGGAAGTGCTGTTGACAGAGTCCAGACTATTGCTTTATGGCTAGGGGGATGACATCTTATTATGTATCCACAAACCCACTTCCAACTGCTGTTGCAAGTTCCATCATGAGTGGCTAACAGAAAGATCATTTTGTGTTCTTCCCTCAGGCCAAGGAGTTAGGGATGTCCTTCATCAGAACCAATGGTTAGGGTGAGAGGAGCACACAGAACACAGTTCATTTTCTGGAAACCTCCCTTAGCATCTCTGTGGAGAAGCTGGAAGGTTTTTCGCAGAAACTATTTCAGAGTGCTTCCAAGTATTTTCAAAGCTCATATTTTTTTTTAATTTATTAGAAATTTTTAATGTACATCATAATGTGATTCATTTTGACATGCTTTTCATTGTGACAGTTTTCATATATGCAATTTGATAAGCATTATTCATATAGGTTACCCCTTACCCTCCCCTATGTTTCCCCCCTCCCCCCTTCCTATCTAAGTTTCCCATCCAAGTCTTCTGTATCTTTTACTATATAGTATTTTTCTATAGGTCCTTGGGTTCCATTTCTGTTTAAGATAGAAACTTTTCCTGTAGTGGTCTTTGTTTCTATCTTGTTAGAACAATTACATGCGATTTTTAGTCCATTTATATTGACCTCATTCTTATCTTCCCTCCCCCCCTTTTAATGTGATCTGACCTTTGAGTAGGATTTTTCCTTC